>PVJX010009226.1:0-61892 GCA_004027295.1 Dolichotis patagonum
TTTTGCTTCTTTACAGGAATCGGCTAAAATTGTTTTGACTTTCATATTACATAAACTATCTCCTAAGAGTTACTTTGCCAAGCCACACACAACATGCTAATATTTTTCTCAAAATACTTTAATATAGCAATCAGTCCTCTTTAAAAATAGCATGTTTTCTCTTTTTAAAAAGCATCATTGAAGCTTTTGGTAAATATAATTAAAGAGAATGGATCAGGTTGAAATTCTTATTGACATGCTTGGCATAAGCCAGTATTCCATTTCTAAATGAGATTAGTTGGCTGGGCAGGTATCTGTAACTTTGGGTAAATTGCCATCTTCTGTAGCAGTTGTGGTTAAATTGTATTTTCATAAATCAAACCATGTTTTGCAGTGATGACTAGAGTTTTCTGTAGAAAGAAATCATGTGGTGAATTGTTTGTCAGTCATCGGTTCTTAATGTGTTTATATGTGTGTGTTTTTTGTAGGGAAATCAGGGCTGTCATTATTAGGTTAATTTAAAATACAGCACAATTGTATCCTAGAAGTTTTTAAAAGATGTTATTTTCAATGATCTTTTAAAATACTAAACAGATGTTAAGAACAGAAAGTTCAAATTTATCTTCTAATTTAAGATAATGTATGTGGTCATCAGTTTTAACTACCAAATGCTCTTTTTAAAGCTTTCTATGAATCTCAAGTCATAGCAAAACTAAAAATTAAGCAAATAGACCTTATTATTCTCCGCTTTCAGATTTCTTGCCTAGTTAGTCTTCTGTTATGTCTGACGTCATGTGTATTTGCCAAACCACTTTTGATGTATTACTGCGACAGTTCACAGAGCTTTACACATGTTCAGGCAGTGCTGACACTATTTTAAGCTGTTTTACTTTTGGCAGGTTTTCATTCTTTGGTTATTTATTGTGGTATACTTCATATTGAAAATTATTTGATGTTCAAAATTCAAGGTTGCTGAGACAATAAACTTATTGACAACTTTATAAGAGAAATTATTCTGTAATAAGATGAGAACAGAAGGAGGAAAATGTAGCCCATGGAAGAGAAAATTGTCCTTAGGAGATAGCACTAAAGATGAGTCTTCAAGTAGATAGAGTTTTACCTGGTGGTAAGGAAAAGATGGAAAGAATGGGAGAGGAAACAGCAAGTGGTGACGTAGAAATCAGTGAGAGATAGTATCACATTCCTAAGTGCTGAAAGCCGTGACCACAGGGCTCACTGTGGAGATGGAGAAATGGTAAATTATAAGCATTCTGCTCCTTTTTTCTTCCTGAACAGTCCATATAGACCCTGACACCAGCTTCTCTATTGCAGTTCTAATATCCCATTTAGTACTGTATTCATTTCATTTCTCAGTCTGTCTGATTCCAGGAAATAAGAACACAATATATTTTAGTTTATTTTAGACAAAACCTGCCACCCTAAGCCTGAGTTCTCTTCCTGTGCTTATCCACTGGCAGGAGGGTTGACTGGGAATTTATGTGCAATGTAAGTTGAGCTTAGCCTTCAGTGTCATATCTTGGCTGCCTTATAGCAGCAAGGACAATAAGCCATAGTCTCTCCTTCACCTTGGTTTGATTTATTGCTCTTGATAGTATCTTATTCTTTTAGAATCTTATGCTTTGTTACAGTAAATCTACTAATACGTTTTGTATGAAAGTATTTGAATTAAAATGACCTACTGAGGCTTAATGCATACCAGTGAAATTTTAGTTTTTATAGCACCTAGAGCTTTTAATGGACATTTTGGGTCAAGGGATTTGCTAATGTGCAGAGTTAGAGAAGATAATCTAAAGATGGTTAGGGGTGAATGGAATGGGCTTTTGAATTACATCTATTAGGGCATTTCTAACAGCTATTTCTGAGCTCAGTTGGGATATTTTGCTGAAAATAGATTTTCACCAACTACATAATCACATCTGGGCCCTGTACTTTTGCGGGGACTTGTTGTATATAACAAAATCAGCAGTACCCCACGTGACTGTATATTCTTTTGTTCAGTTTCTGACTATTAGCCACAGCCTAACGGATATTGCTTTTATTGAGCACACTTCAAAGCATCATCTGACGCTGGCACAAAAGGATTCCAGATATTGAGAAGATCAGGACGAACACGTTGAGGGTTGAAAGGACTAGCACCTAGTAGGAAGAAGTATAATTCCAGCGACCTTGAACAATGGAGCACAGAGAAAAATAGCACAAGATGTGCTTGAAGGAACTTGTAGAAATAATATGCACAGCGTGATAGGTCAGCCTAAGGCGTTTGGATTTAATTTTAAGTGCAGTGAGAGGTTATTCTAGATAATGTGGGTTGGTTAAAAATAAGAATCCAGAAGACCACTTTGATGAATCTGCTATTTTTTAGAAATTATGGTGATTTGGAACCCGTTGATAATAGAGACAACAGGGAAATGAAACATTTTAGAGGCAGAAGAGACAGGAGTTGAAGAAAGAGGCACCCATATTTATTAATTTATTTACTCATTCCATGGATATAAGCCTATTAGTTGGTCACTGTATGCTAAGCCTTGTATAAATATATGACAATGGATCTTTAAAAATTAATTGAATAATTAATAGGCAATTTTATTATTAATGTGGTATTATCCCTATGAAAGAAAACAAGAGTCTTGTGAGGTTTGTAGCAGGGAGTTCAAACCAGCATGGATATTTAGAGATGTCTTCAATGGCCAGTGATACGGTGTGCTCTACGATGAAACTCGAAGGGTTAGCATGTGTGAGAAAACAGCAAAGGTGTCTAAATTTATGTTTTACTTGAAGCATTCTCGAAGGATTCTTGTGCTAACAGTTTTTGGGGTAGTAGGTGGTACCTCAAAATATAAAAATGGAGAGAGAGACTAGGGCAGGGAGGGGAAGTACTTAATTTAAGGTGCACTATCAGGATCCACCTCTGTATCTAACAGGGACTGAATGCCATAGGTGAAATATAGAAACTGTGTAGATGGGTTTCAGGATCATTCCTCTGTGAGTAAGACAGGGGTTTATACACCAGCTCCTATAGTAATTGGTAGAGGCTCATTTCTGGGATGTTAACTCTCAAAACTAGAGGGTCAGAGGAATTCTCTAGTGACTAAGAAAAGTTTCAGGTAGAAATGCACATTGTGGCAGATAGAAGTCATATTGTAATAATGACTAAAGCCAGAGGGATATAGGTAAGTCATCAATATCAGCTGCTATGAGATTGAAAGAGAATCACAAGTATAGTTGTGGAGCAATAATGCTGTATTTTGACAGGAAAAGAATAGAGCCTGAAGAGGAATAGGATGGACATCACTTAATATTTGAGAGCAGAAAGTATGTTTGACTGTGTATAACAGGGTTCTGGAGTGCTCATAACCAAATTTGGCTCTTCTTTTTCACATAAATAAAAAGTACGAGCTAAGGGACTTGGGATTTTTATGTAAATTTCTAATGCTACTCAGGACCCAAGTCCATTTTCACCTTTCTGATTTGCCTTTCTATGTTATGCTTATATAGTTATCTTATTAATTTTACTGTGACAGCTGGGTGAGGTTGTGGGCTGCCCAGATTTTTGGTCAAATATTATTTGGGATGTGTTTGGGTGGGTGTTTGTGCATGACCTTAGCATGTGAACAGGTAGATTTGGTGCAACCTTTGGGTAGTCAACTGGAGAGCTTCCTGCGGTTGATTAAAGGCAGTAATAGAACAAAAATTGTAAATTTCATGTACTGCAAACATGTCCAAAAAAATCCTGGAAAGTGAGACTAAGTAGGGGAGGATATATTTTGCCTGATTGGCTTTGAGCAAGGACTTTCTTTGTTTTTTTTTTTGTTTGTTTGTTTTCCTGTCTTTTTATTCTAACTGAAACATTAGCTCTTCCTAACAGTTGATCCCGTTGACATTCAGCCTGGAACCCCATTGGCTGTCCTGGTTTTCAGGCCTTCGAATTTGGACTATAGCTAACACTGGCTGCTCTGGGTCTCCAGGTTGTCACAGGTCTTAGTATTTGTTGGCCTCAATAACTGCATAAGCCAGTTCCTTAGAATAAGTAAATACATATATTTACATTATTTCCACATCCTATTTGTTCTGTTCCTCTGTATAACTCTGACAATTGCTCTTTCCATCCACAAAAGGTATATTAATGGCCCTAAACCAAATGTTAAAAAGGAGAGACAGTGAAGAGAGCAAAAATCCAATAGTATCACTGCTGCTTCCTTTAAATATAGCAGTGACTAAGAGGCCATGGATCTCTTTTCTTTTGACTTGCAATAGATTGTTTCGTGGTTTATTTTCCCTTCAGGACAGGCATCTTGCCCACCTCTTTTCTCTTCTGACCTTGTTAAAGGGTAAACATTATACTTGCTTGCTTTACTATGCCCTGTAACGAGGGTCTGTAGACAGACTTTGTGTTCTACTGTGGACCACAACAAAGTAAAACTTGACCTATTCCATTTCTGCGTTGCCTCAGTGAAGCTCAGGAATAGTCTCAGGAAATGTAAGCATCTTGGAGGCTTAAGAATGACCAAGGGTTCCTTGCTTGCTTTTTATGTAATTTTAATATTTTTACATTGTCCATGTAGCTTTGGCCTATTTGAAGTGGCAGAAATAAAAACCTCAATGAGGCTATAGAGTAGTCTGTAAATCCTGTGACAGTTACTGTAGCCCTCAGAGAAGGCATAAGTCTTCTCATTTTTCTTCTATACTAAGGAACAAAATGAATGTTTTTCCAACTAGTACCTCTAACAGGATTATTGAGAAGGAATTTCAGGATAGCCCTTGTTATGCTTTGTATCTGGATGTCTCCCCACTGCCTCATGCAGTCATGGCGGTGGGCTTTTCCCCGAGGCAGCTGAATCTAGAGTTCGTGATTGGTTCATTGTTAGTGCTGGGATTGGTGGTGTGAGTGTTACATAACACCCACCCTAGGGCAGGTAGCCTGCATACAATACAAGGGAGTGAAAGAGGCCTGCTCCTCCCCTTTTGCCTCATTTTATTCTTGTTGCTTTTTCTGTCTTCCACTGTCCTGAAATATTGACCCTCTGTCATGTTACCTTGCCTTGGAGACAGCAGATTATGGAGTGAAACCTCTAAATACAGTGAGCTAAATAAACCTTTCCTCCTTAACTTTAGATGTTGGGTATTTTTGTTTCATCAAAGAAAGAAAAGTAATTAAGATAGCCCTCATTGTATCTTCTGGATTGCTATGTTCCTGGCAGAAGCTTCCTAAATCTTAATATTCAAACTACATGAAGGATGTATCCTATAGAGTTGTAAAGAGAGGATTGTGAAAGTATTGTAAAGAGAGGATTGTAGAAAGGAAAAAAGGCACAAAGTATGAACATTATGAAAATTATTCTTTTATCCAGGAATTTATATAAAGAGATAACATTGAACTATTTGTTGTTGTTATTATTATAGATGTTTTGTTTTCACTATCATCCTCTCATTCATTCATTCATTCATTGTGTGCTGGGGAATGATTGAATCTAGGGACTCACATATGCTAAGCACTGAGCTACCTTAGTACCTTCTTCATTATTATTTTGAAACAAGCATGCTTTTAGTTGTTGGAATAAGATGCCCCCAGTGACTCTTAACCAAAGTGGTTCTGTTTTCGTATGTGTGTATATGTATAGATAGATACATGTTTGTGTGATTTACACAGACTTGTATTTCTCTCCTTGTTGGTTTATCAGGGCTGGTATGTATGCAGCTAGTAGAAAATTCTGTTGGAAGTTTACCCATAGATGAAAATGTTTCCCAAACTGAAATTATTTTGACACTATCTATGTCTAAGGTAATTAATTCTCAAGTGATAACAACTATTTCTAGTATCTATTACTTTGCCAGTTCTTAGAAGCTGGTGGGAAATTCCAGTCCTCCAAGAATGCTGATATTAATTTCTGTAAAACATCTAGAACAATTGGTGCCATTGCATGAGCCAGACCGAATAAGTTCTCAGCATAAAAAGCAGATCAGAATAGGGAAGGAAGCACAAATCTCATATAAAGGAAAGTAGGTAGAATGTTTCCTATTTTATTCTGGGAGATTCCAAAGAAATAAGATTATCAGGGCTCAAAGCCTAGTTTTAAATAGAAAGGCCTAACTCTTCACACTTATATATTATGAATTTCCCATTGCAGATGACCTTATGTATGACAAACATGTATGTCCAGCACACTGTTCCTCAGTGTGACCTGCTGCCATCCTTCCTGCCCTGCAACAGTTAAAAAAATTATCTCATGTTGTTAGGCCACTAAGATAATGATAGAGTATGAACCCAATCACTGTTGTTTACAGAGTCTAATTTGTGAAAACGTACGCAAAGACATTATATCGTCTATATACACAAATGCATTCCACTCAAATCACAATTTACCTACCATGCTTCTAATGATAGGTATTCTCTGTCTAGTCGAAGTTGATTTCAGATGCGCTTTAATTTTATGGATTCTCTTAACTAATTGCATTGCTCAACCCATGTCCCTGATTCTTTGTGTAACATAATGAGTAACTTGATACCCACCTCATATTTTATGGGAACATAATTCATCTCAACTCCAGATGCAGGAGAGTCATTCCTGCTTGCCTTCCCAGTTTTCCCTCCATGGTCTCAATTAGATGATTATTTAAGAGCCAGTTGAATTCCCAGACCAAGCCATCAAGACTTACATCTTTAATTGCCTAAACTGTTTGTTCTGATGTGGCTTTCAGACATCCTTCTGGGTCCAGTGTGGTTGAAAAAGGATGGCTATCCCATGCTGAGAGGACCTTGGAGGATAGATTATAAGCATGGGTCCGTGAGATAACAACTATTTCTAAAATATTTTACCTATGTATTTAGTAAGTCATATATATATATAATATAACATATATAATATATATAACATATATATGTATGACTTACTTCCGTTATATATACATATAACAGAATTATGTTTTTTGTGTGTGTTGTTAAAAAACTTCGGAGTTTTGTCTTCTTCCATCTACAAATCTATCTTAATTGTAACTTAAAATGATGATGATACAAAATAAGTCTATTATACCATAAAACATTTTTTAGCACTTTCTGATAGTAATCAACAAGCTCAATTTAATGCAGTTTCAGCTGGTATTCTCATAAGCTCCACTAAATGCCCTATTATCTCAAAGCTGAATCTTGACCTACTACAGGCAGAGCTTCTTCAGGTGCTTACAATTCCTAGCAGGTCAAATAGACTTGTTATATTTTTCATTTTTTATTTGGAAAAAATAAACTGAAAGTATTGTGACAAGGTCTATGTCTTAGGTAATCTCAACTGAAGAACAAAGCAGGTTTTATTTTGCTACAAGTTCATTACGATAGTGTCTCTGCACTAGCTTGTAATAGTCAAGATGGACAGTTTTAGGGTTCTTCGGTGTCTCATGAAGCTTTGGAGTTGGAATTCATCAGCAGCTGCCTCAAAGTCACCTAATTTTCAATAAACAGTCCCAACAAATTAAGAAAAGAGGTCTGTAGTTGGATTTCCCTTCCTTTCACTGTATGAAACCTAAAATCATAAATAAAGTTCAAGTCCTGTCTACTCTTCAAATGGTGTTCAAAAAAACACCTATAAAGAAAACAGAGTTTTCTGTAGTACATTTGGGATCTGCCTTATCCATCTTTTCCCCTCTCAAAAATTTATAATTCTTCATATATATATCCTTAGTTAAAGGTCTTAGAAGAATTTTAAAAAAAATTAGGAAAAATAAAAACAGAAAAAAATATACTGGATACATGAAAAGGAAACAGTTTTAAAATATTTTCATATTGAGACTGAAGAATAAACTGGATCACAAAATGTCTCTTAGACTGAACATTAAGTGAAATAAATCAGATACCTAAGTTTAAATATTGCATGGTTTCACTTATATAAGAAACTCAAAGTATGAATAAAGAGAAAATAGAAAATAATAGGAAATTTGGAGATAGACCTTTTACATATGGGAAGGGGATTAAAAAATGGAGGAAGTCAGGGGGAAGGGAGAGTAAGGGGATAAAATAAAGAAGACATGTGCTGGTTCCACACAAGGAGTGCAAATGACATGTACTACAAGCATGTACTGCTAATAAAATAAAGTAAAATAAAATAAAATAAAATAAAATAGACCTTCATCCAAAAAAACTCCAAATGAAACAAGAACCATAATATCTTTCATCTATTACTAGATAAAAATAAATTAATGAAAGTTAGGAAATATATAGAAATTAAAATAGGAAGGGAGTAACATCCAAAGCTTTCTAAAGAAAACTGTAGAAAGGGAGAAAAGTAACAGGCTACAAGTCAGACACACTGCTATGGTTTGGATAAGTGTCCCTCAAGCATCCATGTGTTAAGGGCTTGTTCACCACCTTGTGGCATTACTAGAAAGTGGTAAAACCTTTAATGTTTGAAGCTTAGTGAACAAGAAACTAGGTCAGTGGGAATATCCTCTTGAAGGGGAGATTGGAAATCTGGCCTGTTCTTTTTCTCCTTTGCCTCCAGCCCACCATGAGGAGCTGGCCTGTCCTGCCATGTTCACCCACCGTGATGCACAGCCTCACCACAGGCCCAAAGCAACAGGGCCAAGCAGCTGTGGAGGGGAGGATGGAGGGAAAAGTGAAGAAACAGCAATTCTCCTTCATTTACGTAACATTTTATTTAAACTAATTTGTTATAATGACATTTACAGCATAATCTTATTTTTATTATATTTTATACCAGTTCATAAGGGAAAATAATTTGAGATGATGCCCCTCTAATATTCACGATGGTAATACTAGGGGAGGAAAGCTTTTGTGTGTCTATGCATGTATGTGTATGTATTCCTTTATTTTTGGCTTTCTTTTTTCTACTTTTACTTTTTCTTGAATTGCTCATATACCATTTATAAAAATGGTAAAAATCACAGTATTGTAAGTAAAATAGAGCCTCATCAATGTGATAGTATTACTTATTTGGAAATTGTTCTTTTTTTGTAGGTTCTATACATTAATTAGAAAATATAGTGACATTCAATATTTGAATAGTCCTCAGAAGTGTAAGAAAATGGATATTTTAATTTTTATAAATGTTCCAATTTTTCTCACAATCCATGTTACCTTCTTTGATAACATTTTCATATCTTCTTATTGTTCTGTAGTTCAAAGAATTTTAACTATGCTTTAATAGTGGGTAAGATGCCATAAAAGGAACCAGTTTACAGTGAAGAAATGCTCATAGATAGTAGTTCAAATATATCATACAGGTTATGTATGACCACAATTTTTCTTTTATTTTTAAGGGAAATAAAGTGACCTTAATTATTCCAAAGAGAGCCTATATGTCTTTCAAGTGTTGTCAGATTTCAATATTACCATCCATGTGAAGAAATGGAAAACATAAATAAAATACGTATTCATATCTTTTGTAAGTCAAATTGCATGGGTTTACTTATAAAATAATCAAGAGTAGAAATTGAAGCTTTATTTATTTGGTATGGGATTATTATGTCTGTGATAAATAGGTATTTAAAGTTCTTTGGGAAGTGACAGTGTCTGGAATGGTAAAATCCAAGGGAATGTCACCTAGTTATAAGGCCTTAGTGGCTTGCTTATGAAAGAGCTGAAGAACTTCCAAAAAGAGGTTGGGAAAAGATAAAATAAAGGAGGGACTTTAATAATTTCCATGGATGGTTTGATTATCTAGAATGAAAGCCACATATAAGCAAATGATATTGAAATTCGTAAGAATATTTTGAAGTTAAAACATTTCAAAGTCATTTGAACTACAATCTCAAGAACATACATAGGGAGCTGTGGTCCTCCTGCTGACGAGACAGAGTTCCTTTCCTACTTGAATAAGAGCTGTTGTCTTTTATTTCTCCAGTTTTAGAAATGAGAAAGATTGGAGTTTTTTCCTCTTAAGTCCTTGAAATGATTAATTGCATAATGCTTCTAAAAACCTTTGAAATCCAAGGGCTGACATATATTATGCTGGTTCCCCCTTGATCATGCCTTTACTGTTCTTTTCTCTGTAGCTCAGTTTATAAACTAGTTCATCCTTCTTATTTTTTCCAAATACCGATTATTATCATGAGGTATGTTTTCCTGAGAAAGTAACCAAATACAGCACTACTGATCAGAACTTTGGATAGGATCTGGTTTAAATTAATTTCTAAAACATGACATTGAGTTCTCTTTTCTTATTCTGTTTTCTCTTTTATTTTTAAAAAATCCTTTCTTCTCTTTCCCCTCTTAATGAGATACTTTCAGCATAAAGAAAAATATCAAGTCCAATATAAAATTTGCAGTGCAGATGTCACAAAAGATAATGTTCAGCTAGATTTGCTTCAAATGTATTTTAATATATATAAAATATTAGATATAGAGATGATGCAAATGGGCCTCTCCCTAAATCCTTTGCATTTTTCTACAAGTTAACCACGCCTTCACATTGTATGCATCCAACCCAGGCATGCTTTAAATTTGATTTAATATCTCAAGGAAATCAAATGTACATAAAAGGTATGGTACAAGTGTAATCACCTCCAGCTTTCTTGCTTTTAATTCAACAATAGTAATTTAAAACATTAATCAAATTAATGCACAGGTGAGTTTAGTTTACTTGATATGGATGTGTAGTATTACAGTAGATGTACTGTAAGTTTTCTTTTTTCACCTACATAGTTATTTTTTCAAAATTGTAATGAATAAGGCAGTGAGCATGTATAAGTGACATTAAAATTTACCATGTTAGTGAATTTGTTGAAGTTCTTAAGTCCTTGAGGTGATTAATTGCATAATGTTTTTAAAAACCTTCGAAAGCCAAGGACTGACATATATTCTGCTAGTTTCCCCTTGATCATGCCTTTACTGTTCTTTTCTCTGTAACTCAATTTATAAACTAGTTCATCCTAGTTTATTTTTTCAAATACTGATTATTTTCATGAGGTGTGTTCTCCTGAGAAAGTATCCAAATACACCACTACTGTTCAGAACTTTGAATGTGACCTAATTTCAAATTAATTTCTAAAACATGACATTGAGTTCCCTTTTCTCATTCTTTTTTTTTCTTTTTAAAAAATCCTTTTTTATTCTCCTTCCCCTCTGAAAGAGACAGTAAGTAATGAAATACAATACCTAGATAATCATATATTCAACTAACTCAAATAGTTTTCCAGCATAGTTAATAATACCACTATTCTATGGCAGTCACTGTGTCCTCATATCTTTTCTAATTCTTGAGATTGTCAGTTTTCTTAATCACTGATCATCTTGTACATTTTAGATGATGAAGTGTGTTTTGTGTATGCTTTATGAAATATAATTCGCATATAGTAGTTTACCTTTTTGAGTCCCTGCTTACAAATTTTAAAAAATTTATACCATTGCATAGCCACCACTACAATAAAGATACGATACAGAGCATTTAAATTATTCTGGAAAGTTCTCTTGTGTCCCATTATAACCAAATTATTTGTGTACTCCAACTTTAAAACCATTTATTGTGTTTTTCTCTCATTTTTATATATGATGTGTGATAAACCAATACAGTGAATATTTAAATTTTAAAAATGTGTTACAGTGAAACATACTGCTATTAATCTACAAAATACTACCACATACTTTGAACACACTTATCCTATCATCCTTACCACTTTTTGAAGCTGTTCTAGAAATTCTTTCATGAGCATCTTTAGCAGGTATTATCAAAAATACAGTGACTGCTGCTGCCACATGCCATTCAGTGGAGAGGCAGGCTCACAAAAACATTATCCTCTGTTCTCGTTTACCTTTTTCATGACTTGTAACCACCATACTAATTCTGGCTCTTTCCCAAAGTTGAAATTACTAGGAAAGGTAAATATTTGAATTTATTCAGGACATTGAAGCAGCCATAACAGTGCAACTAAAGACACTTACAAAAAACGACTTCCAGAAGGATGGGATAAGTGTGTTGGAAGTGAGGGGAGAATTTTGAGGAGAGTTAATGGCAATGTGTTTTCTTACTGTAAAAAAAATGTTTAAGTGTGTATACTCACTGTATGTTTTGATGACACCACATAGACTAACGGACGTTACTAAGGAGTAGGTTCTAGTTCTCCACTTCTCAGATATCAGTGAGAAAGTATCATTTGGTTCCTCAGGGAGGAAGATGATGTGTTAGAGTTGTAAGTGAAACAAATTTATTGGGGAATAGCACTTGTAAATGGAAAATGGAAGGAACAGATTGAGAAGAGAGAGTGAGCCATGGGATTCTGATACAGGTCTAATACAGCATCTTCCAGGGCAGCAGGGAGCTCCAGGGACAGAGATAGTGCCTAAGTGGATGTTAGTGTTCTACCGAAATTCAAGGCTGCTTCAGTCAGTGGCTGGGTGAATCCCTAGACTATGAGGCTGATACACATAACACCAAATGCTGCCAGCTAATGACCCTCCTCATAGTTGAGCAACAGTCTCTTTCTTGTGACTGGATACAACAACTGACACCCACAATTTAAAGGAGGAGAGGGTTAATTTGGCTCCTGGTTTCTGCAAATTCTGTCTGTAGTCAGCTGGCTTCAAAACAGGAACATCGTAGGGTGGAAAGTGTGGCATATCAAAGCTGCTTAGTTCATGGCACCTGGCAAGCAGAGCAGGGACAGTGTCAGAGAGGACTCATTCGTACCGCTGTGACCCACTCAGACACACACCAAGGAACATGCTTTACTGATCTGGTAGGCGTTTCCTAAATCAATGAAGTTGACATACCAAGATGAATAATCACAGATATCTTGACAGCGCATTGTGTGTGCCAGAACTCACTTATTTTGTCACTGAGTGTGTGTAAAAGCTCCTGTTTCTGGCACCAGGGCCTCACTGTGCTGTAATACTCTGGTACATTTCTCAGGATTCCCTCTGTGTACATCTCTAGTTTCCTCTTCATCCTAGGTACATGATCATGGTCTCTTCTTTCTTCCAATCTTGGCTGTATTATCCAGAATTTCTAAGCATTACCAGTAGGAGAACAGTTATGTCATACCAAGTCAGTGACTCAGTGTGTTTATGTCCCAAGATATCACTTCACAGAGATTAGCTGAAGTCAAATAACACATCTGGGTGCAATTATGATTATATCACTGAGACATAAGTGAAAGTGAAAGTGACTCTCCATCACCACAAATTCACTGTAAGATGTCAAGATTGTTGTGAGTAATGGTTGAATAAAGCCCTGTTTCCTTTTTAAGAAAATTTTCTTTATTTTAAAGGGGATAAAACAAAACAGTAAAATGGAACTAAACCAAAAAGTGAGAACAATATTGGATTTCAGAAACAAGAAAGAAGGAAATCCCCAATAATTGCTATGTTACATATTGTTATCCTCTAAGTAGATGCTCATACTACTGGTGTTACACCTGAAAAGTCAATCAAACAATACAAGCATTAAGTTGTTTATTTACTTCAATAGCTATCATCTCAGCCTGTGTTCCTCTGAAACAGCTGGTGGTTTATGGAGTGGGGGTGGGGTTGGCTCTTCTTGTCTCTTGCCCTTTGTGCCATCTGGCTCGTGGGAGGTGGTTGGCTTCTTGGTTTTCTCCCCGGCCTGCATGGCTCCTGCTGGCTCACAGGAGGGCATTGGCTTCTTGGTTCTCCTCCTGGACTATGATTGCCAAGCCCTGTTTCTTACTGACAAATTCCACCTTTTCATTGACAATGTTAATGATCACAGAGCAAAGAGATGGAGGCAAATAAAAAAAATGGAAAAGAATTTATTTTTGTAATCAAGAGACTCTGAGTTTAGACAGTAATTGGCAGAGCAAATAGTTATGAAACAATGCCATGTGAACATATATGGCTTGAGTGTTTTATACTCAAAGTATGGATCGTGCATTACCAACATCAGTTGTGCCGCAAAATCAAAAGCAGATTCTTACAGTCCACTTCAACTTTCTCAACTATAATATATACTTTCATAAGATATACTGGTGGCCCAGAAGGTTTGAGAAACACTAACTTTCTTACACAGAAATGTCAGAGCTGCTGGACTTTGGACAAAGAAACTGTATAGCAACAAAGAGACAAGAGAAACTTAAATAATGACATGAGATTCCATCTTAAGGGTAGCAGGTAACTTTAACAAGTAGAAGTCATAAGGAAAGAACATCCATTCTATCCCACAAAGTGTGTTAATTAATTTAAAAATCTACTAGAGAATTCTTCAGTATTAACCCAAGAATCCACTGTGCTGCTTTTATTAGTGCAGTTTTATAACTCAGCTAATAAAAGACATTATTCTGCTTGCAATCCCACCTACTCAGGAGAATGAGGTATAAAGATTGCAAATTCAGAGTCAGCCTGGGCAACTTCCCAAGATGTTGTCTCAGAATAAAATCAGAAGACATTTTAATTTGATAATACATGTATGTGGTCTTTTCTATTGGTGGAATTTTAGTGACACACATGAAATTCTTTTGATAAGTCATTAACTAGACCTAATGAGTATATAATGAATTTCACTCTAAAGTGAAATTTTCTATTGTACAGTGCTGCTAAAATGCATAAATGGTGACTTTTGCTATAAAGTAAAATACTCACTTTTAAATTTCTGCTCACATTAAGACAGTAAGTTATATTTGCATGGAATGCTTCCATACTCAAACACATTTGCTAATATATCATGTGGTTTCTGTGGGTCTGACTATAGTTACTACCCTAATATATCTAATTCCAGATCAGAGCAACAGGATAAGCAAATCATGAACTGATTTTATTACCAGTTCAAACTCTCCATCCTGGGGCAGAGTAAAACACTTCTACCGATGAAGTTGAGACAATCTTCAATGTTATCCTTAGGAAATCTTATTTTTATAACCTGAGTTAGAAGACAGAATTTTATTCCATCTGCAGTGAGAAACATTGACATTTTCCATTTTCAATCTGGATGCCTTATATTTTTCATGATTAATTTCCTTGACTTCCAGAGTCAGAACAACATTAAATAGGAGTGATGTCTTATTTTCATGCTTTTAGAGTTAAGCATTCAGTTTTTCTGATATTATGGGTAAAAGCTGTAATCGCTCAATGTTAGTTATACTGATAAGTGTAAATTGTAATAGAATGCCCTTTTTCAGATTGAAGACATTCCCTTTAACTGCTAATTTTGTGAAGTGTTAGTTATTGTTTTTTAAGAGTAGAATACATTTATTGAGAGAAAAAAAGCTTCTTTCTGAAGAGAGACAGAAGGGTGTCCCAAGAGGGTTGCCCCCTTGTTAAGTGTTCTTACATGAAAAAGTGTTCTATTTGGTTAAACATTTTTTTTCAGTCCATAAATGATCTTATGCTTTGTAATTTATTTTATGCTATTGAATATGGTATAATATGTGATTAAATTTTGGATGTTTAACTAACCTTGAATTCTTGAGATAGATCTTATTTCTCATGGTATATAACTCTTTATAGTTGTTAGGTTTAGTTTGCTAGTATCTGTTGAATATACTTGCATCTATATTCAGAAAGGATATTTATTTGAAATTTCTTGTTACGTCTTTTTCTTATCTTGGATACTCAAAGAATGAATTAGGAAGTCATTTTTCTTTTCTAATTCTTTTGGAATAATTTGTTACAAACTGATATTTTTTTTCTAAAAGTACTTCTTAAAGATAACCATGAAAGCCATTCAGTCATGGGAGTTAGTGTGATGGCTCTATATCATTAATTTGATCTTGTTATGTGATGATTTAGGTTTGACATTTTGTTTGCTTGAGTAAGTTTCAGTAGTTTGTATCTTTCAAGAAATCTATTCATTTCATTTAAGTTACTTATAATCTTTGTTGTATTTTCATTCATTTCTAAGTAATTTGTAATATTCCTATAATTTCTTCTTTGATTCACTAGTTATTTAGGGGTACATTTATTGATTACTATGTTTGTAGATTTCTCAATTTTTCTTCTATTTTTGATTTCTAGTTCATCTATTGTAATTCAAGATTAATTTCTTTATATTTTTAATACTTTCAAATTTATTGGGTGGTATTTTATGTTCTAACATATAATCCATGCTAAAAGAAGTTGTAGTATTGAAAAACTATATATTCTGTTATAGAATTTTCAATAGACATTTTTAGTTTCTTTTGTCTTTCACATATTCTGAATTTTTATTAATCTTCTACTGATGTTTTGTCCATTGTTGAAAGTTACATATTGCAGTCTCCAACTGTGACTATTGAATTACCTCTGGTTACCTTCAGTTCTATCAGTTTTCCTTTATTTAAATCAAGACAATGTTGATAAGTGTTCATGTGTTTATTATTTGATGTTTTTCTGAAGGATTAACTCTTCTTTATTATAAAATGCATCTTTTTCTCTGGTAATAATGTTTTATTATGAAGTTTATTTTGTTTGTTACTAGTACAGCCACTAAACTTTCTTGGATTATTCTGTTTATTATAACTTTTTCCATCCCTTTATTTTTCAACCAGTTGTGTCTTTAAATTTCAGATGTACCTCTTGTAGGTAGAATATGATTAAATAAAGTTGTTCTCTTATGTAAATCTTTTTATTAAAGTGTATAATCATTTACATTTAATTTCTGATAAGATAGAATGTATATCTGTCATTTTGCTACTTGTTTTATTTATGAATGCATATTTTTGTTCTCCTTTACTGCCTACATTTGAAGTTAGATATATTTTGGCAAATATGTTAATTCCTTTGTGGTTTTGTTAAACCACATTTTTTTGAGGAAATTTGCTGCTGATTACTGTCAACCTTTCAATTAGCTCATCTTGTTAATTTCAAGTCAGTTTCAACAATGTACAAAACAGTATACCTATACAGTTACATTCTTCACCTTTCATGACATTATTGTAATAGAAATCACAGAATTATACATTTTGCACTCATGAATACATTTTTCTTATTGTTTAATGTGCTTGCCTTTTGAGTGAAAAAGTATTCTGAAAATGTATTCATCTTGTCTCATATATTCACCTGTGCAGTTTTCTTGACTGACATTTTTCTCCATAATGTAGACTGTGGATTCACTTTAGCCCAGAAGATTTATTTTAATGTTTCTTCTATAATAGGTATACAAGAAACAAATTCATTCAGCTTTTATCTAAGAGTGCCTTAATTTTGCCAATTTTTTAAAGAACACAACATTTCCAAAGATGTGAAAAAAGCACTAAGAGTTTTCTGTATTTAAACTCACATTTTTATAGTGTTAACATCACATATTTGTTAAAGTTTATGTGCCAGGACTGATATTCATTAAAGCTCATGGTTTATGTAGATTTCCTTAGTGCTCCTGCTATTTTCTTCCAGTGTGTCACACTGGATCTCGTGATTTCCCTATGCTGTTCTTGTGTGTGACAGTTACACAAATTCTTTCTTTTAAATGACTTTCGACAGTTCTGAGTAACATTGATCATCCATAATTTGTAACATTTACTTTTATTCAGATTTATGAAATACATTTTCTCATTATTAGACTAAAGTTATGGTTTTTATGATGAAGGTCAGGCATAAAGTATCCTAGTCTTTTTTTTTTTTTTTAGTGGTACGGAGGATCAAACTCACAACCTTGCGCTTGCCTTGTGCTGCTGAGCTAAACCCTCGGCCCTTGTCATTGTTTAATATTAAGAATCTATAGTCTCAGCATGATCTTACTTTTCATATTTCTCTGATCACTAAGACAGTGTGTGTCAGGTTTCACCACCTAATGTTATCTTTTCTCTGCTGCTGGATTCTGTACAGAGAAACCACTGTGCACAGTGTGGGGCAGTATCCTTGAGAGAGGTATATACAACACAGGCAAATGGTTTCTGTTTCTATTTCTAATAGAAACACAGGTTTCTATTCTGTTCTATTTATTATTTTAATTACTTTTGTTCACATTTGTTCAAGCTTTGACCAATGGAAACTTTTTCAATTGGCTCTATTTCCCTTTGACCTGACCTTCATAATTGTAAGTCCTTTAATTTTTTCTTTCCCCTTTTTACCACTTCCTTACTGGGGAACGTTACAGATGCTTCATACTCATGCTATGTTCTGTGCCTTAATCTCAGAATCAGCCATTTCCTCAAAAATGCCTGGTAACTTTAATTGGAGAGTGATATTTGAAGCTTATATCTAAGTACATGAATAGTAAATGCAATGTACATAGGAATATCTTTAAATAACTTTATATATAGCCATCCAGATCTATAGTAAACTAAATACAGATTTCTAATGAGGTCTGCAACTCTAACCCATTAAACGTGGAGCAGTCTAGCTTCCTTTCCTTGCTTATCTGTGATCTTACATTCCCATATGTGAGAAATCTGTCTCCCACTTAAGGTCAGTTTTCTTAATTGTAAACTCCCATTGACTTAATTGTTTAATTCCAATGTTCAAATATAGACAAATCAGAATTAATAACTTACATCCTCAAGATAAATGACTTTATTTCCATTTGCCTGTAGTTTCACAGATTCTAATCTGTCATGGTTTATGTCGCTGTCATGCGTTTGCATTGTGCATTTGTGACTGGTTCATTGTCTAGGGCTTGGATTGTTGGTGTCAGTGCTACACAGCCTAGGGGTGGAGCCAGCATACAATGTAATGGCAGGAAGAAGGTGTGTCTCGCTCTCTTGCCAGTTTCCGCCTTGTTGTTTGCAGCTGCCACGAACTGCAGCCCTGCCATGCCACCCTGACTTGGAGCCAACTGAGTATGGACTGAAACCTCCAAAAACTGTAAGAAATAAACCTTTCCTTTCCTGACTTTGGGCATTGGGTATTTTGTCTCAGTGATGAGTGAGAAGTAACCAAGACATACTCCATCCAGAGTTACTTAGCTTAACAAAATCCTCATTCTTTTCAGTGATGGTGTTTTATACATTTCTACTGCAGTTAGGCGTTGATTTTTTTTCACAAACTTAGTAAGAGAGACAAGAGAAATGAAATCTGAAAAAAACATTATGAGGCTAGAATTATTCTCCTCAATCTTCTGTTTGAAGTTATACCTTTTAATGGCTTCCCAATCCCTCTCCATTTGTTTACACATTCATCAGTATATTGATTTAAACGTGTGTTACTTTTATTTGAAAGAATTTTTGTGTCTTTCTTGTGCTTGTTTTTCCTCTTCCCATAAACCTGGAAGTTTCTCCAGGGGACTTGGCTGTCCCCCTGCTTGAGAGACCCAGTGCTATTTTGAGTTGCTGGGACTGCTTGTGTGTTGTGTGATTGCCGACAAGCAGATTGTTTGAAATGAAGAACTCCAGAAGCCTTAAGCGAAGGTGTCATCTCCATAGCTACTCTGTCTCCAAATCTTTTATCTCTGATACTCTTTGATAAGAGCAGCAGAAAGAGGGTCACACGCTGAGTAATTCCTGTAAGAGTGAGAATGGATCACAGAAGGGATACTGTGCGTTATTTTGGGTGTGAAAAGGATTTCCACTAAATGAAAACAGGAGAAAAGAAGGAATGTCAGTTTGAGAGCAAAGGTTGAGGCTTTTGTCCTGGTCTAAACATAGTATTTCTTTGTAACCATTTAACCTTTGGAAGCTTGTGACCTAATAGATAGGTCTTCACATAAAGCTGTATCATTAGGGATGTGGTGCATGGATTTTTATGTTCCTAAACTGCTTGTTGTTAAGGCAATACAATATGATTCTTGGGGCCAGGGATTTACCTCAGCGGCATAAGTGCCTGCTTGGCAAGTGCTAGGTCATGAGTTCGATCCCTGGTCTCAAAAAAACAAAACAAAACAAAGCAAAACAAAACAAAACAAAACAAAACAACAGCAAGAAGTATGATTCTTATCTAACAAGTGTCTCTAAGAATCATGAAGTGGAAGTAAGTACACTGAAAATAGGGATTATTCTTAAAGATAATTCAGGGACAATGAAATCTACACCATTTGAAAAAGTTAAATTTTCTCATCTATATTAATTCAAAGAACAATCCATTCTAAATTTTAAGTTGTGTTTTTATTCTGGGGAAATTTTATTTTCCCTCTGCCAAATCCTCACTTATTTCCTTGCTCTCGTCTTTCCTAGAACATTCATATTTTATAGTAAGTAAAATGTCTTGTTATCTAAATCTATTAATCCAACAGATGAGTTCCATCAAGCAGCATTTCTAGAATGAGTTAGAAACAGAAAACAATGAACAAAAACTCAGACTAGTCAAGTAATTTTTTTGCTACTCCTGCTGGAAGCAACACATATCCAATTTATCCATTTCAAAGTTTGGGTTTTAGAGCAATCTCTGTCTCCTCATCCATTAGTGAGTTGTGAGACTGGCAATCTTGTGACCCTAAAGTGTTTATGTATATTAGTCTCAAGGGTGAGACTCAGTGTACTGAGAACTTTCATAAACACAATATAAAAAATGCAGTTGTTATGTCTTAAATTGCTTCCCCTGAATTAGAAATAGCTACTCTGCTGCTTGGTCAAGTTCATTCCAAAAAAGAAGTATATAGACAAATCTGGAACAGTTGTGATAGGCTTTCACGGCAGTGGTAATGACAACTTTTTTGGAAGGGTGTGAATTGAGTTATCCAAAAACTAAATTGGAAAGAAGTAATTAATCAACTTCATTATGGCATGTTAAATGTCTTTATTGAAAAATAAATAATACAAAATTACCATATTAACTATATTAAGAGACTGTTTTAGGTTGACTAAGTATATTCAAATTATTTTACAATCAGCACCTCCATCTCAGAACTTCTGCTATTTTCCTCAAATAAATGAAACTCTGCATCCACTAAACAACAACTCTGTATTGTCCTCTTTCTTCAGTCCCTGGCAATACTTTCCCACTTTGAGTTTCTGTGAATTTGATAATTTTAAGTACTAAGGCTATACTTTCAGGGATCATTTCTGTAGTATGATAATTGTAAGTACTTCATATAAGGGAGATCATATGATTGTCCTTTGGTGACATGCTTATTCAAGCTACCACTACGTTTCTAAGTTTCATCCATGTTTTAATATGTGGAGGTATCCCTTCATTTTAAGCCTGAATAACATTATGTTGCATGTGTCACATTTTCTTTATCCATTCATCTGTCTGTGGATATTGTGTCCACCTTTCTTTCATTGTGAATAGTACTATATCAACTTCATTTAAAAGAAAAAGGTCTACAGTCGAAGAGATGATTTCATCACAGAGCCTCATGGTAAATTTGTTATAGCAAATTCCATTGAGGAAATGAGACCCAGATTCAATGTTTTAAAGCCATACGTGTTACTTACTTTTTGGTTTACAAAAATATTTCTGAAAATCTTTAAATCCTGTAAAATGTCAAGACTTCCACATGCCTGCTTATGTTTGCTTCTTTGTAAATTTTTTAATTATTACCCCCCCACACATTTTCCATGCAAGTTTTATTTCTTTTTGCTCAGAATTTTGGGATCTACTCACTGTGCGTTTGTAAGGGAAAGGTGACTGCCTTATCTTCTGAAATGGAATGATATGCAGTTTATTTGCCTGTGATATTTATGGGGAGGCGCTATGATCCAGGGATTTGAGGTTTTATGAGGTCCTCCTCAGTTGGATGCCTTTTTAATTGCTTGAGTTATATTCGTCTTTGAGGCATAGTCCTTTTCTCAAGTGTCCAGCCAAGTCCCTGCTCAACTCTCCTCAAAGCCACAGTAAAATTGGCGTGCTTAAATAGGGCAGGAATGCTAACATCCCAGATTCGAGAGAGGTAATTTTGTCCAAAATGTACTCTGGTAATGTTTATGTTTCAGATAAAGTGCTTACAACACTATTGCTGCCCTTTTGACCCCCATTTCCTTGTTCTTATGCTTCTAGGAGAAAGTGATACCTAATTAAAATCATTACTTTTATTAGCTCCCAGAATGAACTAGGTTTTTGGTTCCATCTTACCTCTGGTGTGAACATTCTGTTACATACATATCTTGACGATATCTTGGGGGAAATGATTAAATATATTTTGTCATTGGAAAAAACTGGAAGGTTTATCATCCTTTCCTTTTTTACTCCTTCAGTCCACCTTCCCTCCCTTCCTTTTAGCCTTCCTACTTTTTCTTTTATCCCTTCTTTTTCTTTTTCCTTCCTCACCTTCTGTTCTTTCCTGGGTCCTTCTCTCCTTCTCTCTCCATCATCCTTCCTTCTATTGCTTCATTTTTTCCTTTTTACTTCACTCCCCACTTCTTTCCTCTATTTCTATCTTTTTTGCCTCATTTATTTCTGCTTTCTTTTTCAATTTCTTGTTTTTTTCAAATTCATGAATATATATGTTTCAAACGCAAGACAATGCATTTTCATAATTTCCTTCAAGGCAATGCTTACGCACTGATAGTGACCTTTCATGCTGCTGCAGTTTACATGCAGTTTCTCACCCCAGGGTCCTGTGTTGGAACCTCCATCCCTATTGGAGGGTAATGGAAATTTTCAGAGGTGGATCTAGTAGAGAGTCCTCGATCACTTACTGGAGGCATCCACTCAAAAGGGACTTGTGAGATTTTTATTAGTTCTTGTAAAAAAAAGATTGTTCTGAAGGTCTGAAAACAGCCCCACTCTGACTTTCTCTGGTTTCTTGTACTGAAATGTGATGAGTCCTGCCCAGGCTCCCATCATTGGCCTAGAGACAGCTAAGAAGGCTCTCACCAGAGCTCAACTTACACAAATGTCATCTTCTTCAGCCTCACACACCATGAGCTAAGTAAACCTTTTTCTTTTAGACAGGTGTCTGCCTCAGGTACATTTATAAATTTGTCTAATACACATGCTTTGCCCTTCTTCCTATGAATATGGCGCTTGCATATTTACTTTTGTCATTAGGCCGCAGAGCACTTTGAGGCAGGGGCTGTATGTTGTTCCTTAGTGCATCTTTCATACTTAGCAGGTGTCTGGCATCCATGAAGGTGGTAAATAAATTTGTATTGAGTAGATCAGGAAGAACAGAAATCGTATACATCATAAAAGGGCTTTGACATTATTTCCTAAACAGAAGCACTTCTAGAACCTGAAAGTAAAAAAATAAAAAAAATAAAAACTAGCATGACTAGGACAAAGTCTCTGTGTTGGTTGGCTTTGTTCCCTCTGGAGATTCAAAGAGAAGCTGTCCCTTACCTCTTCACCTTCTGGTGGCTTTTAGCATTTTCTGTCTGGTAGCCTCTTCACTTAAGTCTTAAAAGTCTTCAAATTTGTCTTTATGTGGCTTCCTTTTCTATGAGAATCAAATTACTTTGTGCTCTTTCCATGTATATGTGAAATATGTATCTATATTTGGATTCAGAGCCCACCTGTATCAGTGGTAGTGAACCTATGCCACATGTAGAGTTGTTTTTTCAAAACTAAAACCTCAGCATTCAGGTTTAATCGTAGCACTTTGTGATAACTAAGTGGGTGTTGGTTTACAGTTTGGTACTTAATTTCTAAAAGGTCCACCATCACTTACCCATATAATCTGAAATAATTTCCTTATCTCAAGATCCCTAATTTAATTCCATCTTCACTCTTTCTTCTTTTTGCTAAATACAATAATATTCACAAGCTCCAGAGATTAGGATGTGAGATGTGAATATCTTTCAGAGGACAATATTTTAGTCTACCACAGATGGAATTTGGGGACTGACTTAGTGGTACCCTTGGGTTTGAACACAGACTTTACCAGTGCAAATGAGATACTGTAACCAATAATATGCAATATCAGCACAGTTAGTCGAATGTTATGTGCAGTTGAGTTAATCAAAATGGCACCTGTAGTTGACCTAATTCTGTTGATTGAATTAGTCTTAGACATTCAAGTGACTGCTCTGGCAGAAATGATGCCTCCAAGGGATGTGGTGTGGAGGGTTTATATTTCTGAATGTGTTTGTGTGCTTGCAGAAGAAATTGGAAAACTAAGGTCCATTGACTCCAACTTCAGTTCATGGTCTGAGAATCAGAAAACTTATGACAAGCCTTAAAACAATTGTTTTCTTGTTGGTACAGGGCTTCTATGACCAAAAATCTGCATCTGTTTTCCAGTGTCATAACATACTACCACACCATTTTAATTGTTAAAGAAAAAAGGATTTCTTATAGTGCCAAAGGTTTCAACTTCCAGTATCTTGGCTTTGGCTAAGGGCCTTCTTTGTACCTCATACGTGAAGGAGGGCATCACCTGTGAGGGAAAGCACACACATGAGAAGCCTAAACCAGAGAGTGGAAAGAGGAGGCCAGAGCTCATTAGAATTTATCTCTGACAAGTGACTGATAAAAGCATTAATCCCGCCTTAAAAGAGGATCTAGAATGACCTACACACCTCTAAAGGTTCCACCTGCAAATACCACCACAGAGGCAATCGAGTTTCAGTGTAATTTTTGGATGAGATATTCAAACCATACCAGTGAGAGTTGTTGAATTACAATGGAAATTGTAATAGATTCAGCCTATCTGGGTTTAGTTATTAACTAAAAAACAAAGAGATTCTAATGGAATGGGGGCATGTGATTGGACCCAGGAAAAAGTGGCAATCCTGAATCTAACTCAACCTGAGATTCCTTTTTCCAGTGGAAATATTTTGCCATGTAATAATTGAGGAGACTAACTTTCTTCGGTTTGAAAAATCTGTGATTCACTTAGTTGGCTTAGATGCCTTAAAAATTGACTCTTATTCTCTTCAGAGCTCATTACAACCATCCTGTATTTTCACTCAAACCACATCTAGGGTTAAATCTCAATATGCTCCAGAGATATAGTTGGCGACTATAACCTAGAATGAAATAGTAAGATAACACTAGTATGTCTTAGCAGAAACCTGTGAAATATGTGGGAAATTTGCACAAGGAATTAGTCCGTAAAGGAAGGAAAATAGTACTAGATTGAGCTGCATTAATTGATTCAGGAATAAAATCTTTCTCAGGGATGATTCTGAAGGACAGTGATAAAGGCAAATCCACACACAAGGCAGAATTTTGTAACATACAGTTGTCAATCACTATGACTAGAGTCATAGGTGTCCAGACTATGCATCTATACTGATATATGGGCAATTACTAATGGCTTGACAGAATGGTTACTTTGAAGGAATAATTTTGAAGATTGATAACAAATTTTTTTTATAAAACCGATATTTTTTTTTGGCCTGCTGGCTTTATTACAGACCATAAAATTTTTTATCCCATGTCCTGCTCCTCGAACATTATCCAATCCATTTAATAATAATGTAGTATTTAACTTATTAAATTTGCTAAGAGTACTAATATTTCTAGCTGTACACAAAAGGACTGTGTGAGTTGCTGGATATGTTAATTAGCTTGATTGAGTTCCTAGTGCAGAACCATTCCCTGAAACCACCCTGGGGACCATCTCATGGCAAGTGGATTACTTTGAACCATTTCCATTTTAGAAGTAACAGATTGGCTTGAAGTAAGAGAACATAGGCTGCTATATGCAATATGAGCTCTGATGGATCATTGTGCTTGAGTCCAGACTCAGCTCCTTGCTGGCTCTGTGAATTTAGGCAGCTTATCCCATTCTTAAATACATGGGTAATAATTGAACCTCATCAAGTTTTTGTAAGGATTAAAACATTTTTAAGCATCCAGGGTATTCATTTCATTTATATCATTAAAGTCCTTGCTAATTTTTGGTAGGCTGTGTTGAAAAAGTGGATTTTGGTATTGTGCTTTTATGGTCTTACCTAGATAGCTTTTAATATTGTTCTACTTAAGAGATTCATAAGAGATCACTTTCAAATTAATTCATTTTATCTTTTGATTACTATGTACGATAATAATTCTGTTAACTGGTTAGCTTCTAGGAAGGCTGTCATTACTACACTCAACATGATCCATCTAATCTGCTAGGAAATTAAAAGCTTATTATACTAAAATATAAGCTGCTTGAGAGCAGAAACTTCAGTGTACCCGATGTTAGCCACTCACTTTGCATATCACCTAGCATCTAGTACAAACCTAATGTAGTCATATTTAGCGCATCAATAAATCAATTCTTTGCTAATCAAAAGCCATCTCTGGGTCTGTACTATGCTTAAATTCTCCCTTAAGGAAAGTTAAGAAGGCTGCAATTTTAAAGGCTACATATGTTTTGTGTGTGTGTGTGTATATATATATATATATATATATATATCTGTACCAATAATTTCTATAATGGGAGTTCAAAATTAGATGAAATTTGCATTATAAAAGGGTTTTATATCTGGGTCAGAAATGATTTTCTTTGAGAACTTTGGACTTGTGTTGGCATGTATAGAGGTGGCTGGAGAGATGCAAGTACTGTCTAAGAAATTTTTTTTTAAATCCATTGCAAGGTGGCAACAAGCCAAAGAAGATATTGGATAAACATTTGTGCTCCTACAAGTTTCTATGACATTTGTCAGATTATTTTCCCTTCTGTATTACAGTTGCTTGAATGGTGTTCAAAATCTAAACCACCCCTTTACGTTTCTACCACTCTTGCTTTTCTTTACTTCTTACCCTTTTTTTTGATGTTAAAGGAATTTTATCCCATACTTAACTTCCATAACAGATGACAAAATCCAGACTTAAAAATCTAGCCACAGATTAATCTGAAAAAGCTCTGGATTAAATATGCTGTCAAAAAGCATAATTGAAATGTTAATATAGAAATATTGGAACAAAAAATAGACTGATTTCAGAACTATGGTAAAATAAGGAAAACGTTTATTTTCATAGAATGGAAACTAGAATAGGGAGGAAAGGTCATGCAAAGTAGTTTGAAGAGGCGAATATTTTGGAATTAGTTTATATACTGTAAGTAGTAAGAAACAATTATGAAATCAGGTTGTGTCCATACCTCTCTGTCCAGGCGTTGATTTAGGAAGGCATTGCCTGTCTACCCGCAGTATCAACAGTGAATGTGTGAGGTAGTTTGTTTATTACTTAATAGACTGGAGGAAGGAAACACAACTGAAATTCATAGTAAAAAGATACAATATAATATACATAATATATTTAATATGTTAATATACTACATTATGTATAATTTTTGGAAATGCTAATACCTTTCTGAAGAAACATAGTATTATGGAAAAATGTTATGCGTAGCTTTGAAAATGCTATTGTGCATCACCACAAGAAATCTAGCAGTGAAGACTACATTAAGGATCATCCTACATTACAGCTGTCTCCTACTCCTTCAGTGACAACAATTTGATGAAAGACAAGAAAAGTTAAAGATTGCTGCAAATTGAAGGAGAGGAAGAGACATAGCATAAAATGTATGAGCCTGGTTTAGTTTCTGTGCCTTTGGGAAACGAAAACACAGTATTGGGAAAATTCGCAAGAATTGAATTTAGACTTTACATTATAGTATTATAATAAGTGTCAAATTACTTATGTTTGATCACTGTGTTATGATCACATAAGAAAATATCTTTGTTAATGGAAAATGCATACTAAGTATTTGAAGGTGGGACGGGATGGCGAGTGCGAATCCCTTTAAGTGGTTCAACACACGAAACACGAGATATAGGTACATACATTGGCTCTGATGCTATTGCCCATATCATGGGCTCATGTCCATTAACAAAGTATAAAAACAAAGTGCAATTGAAGAGTAATAATTTGCAACTGCAAGTGAAGAATATATGGAAGTTTATTCTCAAAACTTTTCTGTAAATTTAGATATTTTAATAAATTTTATAAAAGAATAAAGTTGAAGTTTTATTTAAGGGCTACAAGTATAGCTGTAGAACAAACGTGCCTAAGAAATAGGAAAATTAAGGTGGGATTTATTCATAAGATGATTTCACTAAACAGTCTTGAAATGGACTACTAACTTAAAGCAGTGACATTGCCTAAAACTCAGCAAAGTAACTCAGTGCCAGTGTTTTAAAAAATATTCCTGAAAGATAGGTCTGTATGATCCTTAAATATGTTAAAGTTCAGTTTTAAAATACTAGAAGTGTCTGTCTTCTACCTTAACAGACTTATCAACAGCTAGATTTAAGTTTTCAATTTCTAAAATGTGGCTGGGACTTACAGGGCTTTTCAGTCAAATTAAATTGTTGAGTAAGGTTTAATTTAGCTTGGAGTTTACTTAGCAGTGCTCACTTACCTACTTTCACACATTTCCACTTGTTGATTCATGATCAGGGTATTACTCCTTTATAGCTAAATATGAGAAAAGATTCCTAGAAACTACCTTCCATCACAGGGCTCCTTTTCCCTTTCCCTGTCCCTTCCCAGTTCCCTCTGCCTTGCTTTCCTCCTGTGCTTGTGCTCATGGGAGCCCCTGCTGTTTGATTTTATATGTGGGTAAAAGTACATTTGAAGTATGACTGTGCTTCGTGACTTTTTTCCCCTTGTTGCTTGGGGGCATGTGTGTATGCTGCTTGGCTGTGTCCCTGAGATGTTGTAACCTTTGCAGTTAAGAGTAATCGACAGTAGAATACACTTTGTTCTGTATAGTTAAAAAATGGGCCCCTTTGTTTAGCCAACCTTCATGAACTTCCGTTTATTTCAATGGCAAATGAAACATTTATGTAAGAAAGAATACTGTCTTCAATGGAAAATGCATTCCATGTGTGGTGTATTTCATATTACGACAGATTTTTTTTTTGAGCCCATACTACTTTTATTCACAGTGTGGATAAATGACTTTTTTCAGGGGCTTGTATTTGAAGATAATCTTTACTTGTATTTATAGAAAGAGATGATAACTGATAAAAGTTAAATATTTTAACAGGTAAATACCATTTTTAATTCTAGTTTCCAATAAAATGCTTCCAACATTTTTATATGATTTCTCTTTCAAGTTAAAAAAGCAAGCTCTGATTGCACAAATATTCTGGTCAGAGCTTAAGAATAGAAGACAGAGGTCACCACAATGGCTGTATGGTGTCATTATAATGAATCTTCTCATGTCATCTCTGCTCTGTCTTTCTGCTTTAATATTCCCGTACTCAGCAAGTGACTGCAGTGGCCGGCATGCTTACTGGTGTCTCAAAGTGGTGGAATATGCTTATTCAGGATATTTCTGAGTTATGGGACAGAATCTTGGAGAATGACATTTACAGCAAGAATATGAATCTTGCATCTGTATATGTCACTGGACAGATGGGGTCATAGGAATTGAAATGCCATTACTCAGTGAGTTGTCATTACAGTAAGTTCCCAGTGTAGAGACGAAGGAGTTCCATTTCCAGAGAATGTTTGTAAGTGGGGACCCTTTTCCTAGGTCCTCTTCTGGAGACAGTGCACTAAGTAGGTTTACAGAAGCCTCTGGCCTTTTCACTTCTACTCTTTTCTCCCTTATGAAGCACTGATGTCTTTCCAGTCATTTTAAGAAGTCAACCTCTAGTACTTTGGGCCTTAATAAGTACAGTAACTCCATTTCTTTCAACACAAACCTTTGATACTTACTCTGACAGAAATGCAGACTTCAGGGCTTGGGGATCTGAGCAGTCAAGGCATGTTTCCATTATCCAGGTCTGGGCTCCCTCTTGCGTGGAGCTTTAAGTGTTGACCAGATCCCTTAAGGTCAGCCATATAACAAAGACTTCTTTGCAATCCTAGTTCTCTTGTATTTAATATCTGTCCTTCTCCTTCTAATTGCCTCCCACCAATCCTGCATTCTGAACTGTTTCAATACACATCTGGAAAGTAGAACTCCAGCATCCAGAGGAAGCACTAACCTGCTAAATTTTGAGTCTGTGCTGTCATGAAATCCACAAGTGATTCTGACGCATTTTGAACTTTTGGGAACTCTGGTTGGAGAGGCTTTGACTGATGCTGCTGAATTCCTGTGCCTATGAAGTAGAGATCTAACTCACAATTTTCCCATCATATAACCACATTGTACAATATAAGAATAATTGTCCTAAAATGGATTTTTTGCCTGCTAAATTTGAATTCATTTGGGAAACTGTCTTTTACATTATTCTGACCATTATCCATAAATTTAAGAAAGGAGCATCTTGTGATCCAAGGAGAGCACTTGGCCCCAAGGATAGGGACAGGAGCTCACTCTTTCTGGGTGCCTTTTCCAGAGGAGCCTGGATGTCTATGTGTTTAATATGCAAGTGGGAGGCATAGTGATACCGCAGAGCTCATCCTTAGAGCAATGCTCCTGGGCCTATTTCATAGGGAGTTGCCTCTTTTTTCTGTTATTCCTCACAGGAGATAATTTTTTTTTTTAAAAAAAGCAAGAGACTTGAGCTGAAAACCATTGTGTAGCACAGAGCTTCTCAACCTCATCACTGGGCTGTTCTTTCTTGTGAGGGGCTGTCTCCCCACTAAATGCCTGCAGCACAGAGCCGCTCTCTCAGCACAATTCCACTTGCCCTTCCTCACAAATTCTGACAATAAAAATGTCTCTTTAGTTGTGTTCTAAGCGTGGCTGTAGGATGATGACAGGATGCCCACATCATGGAAGTGGTTTTAGTGTTGGAGTGAATGATGCAGGGTCTTGAGCCTGCCCATAATCTGCTTTGGGCAATTTGTTGGGTTATGACCACGGTATTATTCATAGGGTTTTCTAGAGAAGCCTTATTTCATAAACCCTGTCTGCACTCCATCACCCGTTAACTGTGTGATCTTAGAAAAGTTGCCTCTACTGTGCTTTCCCTATAAAGGAGACTTCTACATGCTAAGGCCATTGTGAGAACCAAATGACATGTTGTGTTTATACTGCTTAGAATCACATCTAACACAGAAATGAACGATAATTGTTTATTATTGTTACCCTTTGGGTCTTATCATACATCTGGGTCACATGAGAAACAGAAAGGGCCCATCTTCCCATAAACTGGGAGTATATTCCATTTCTGTCATGAAATGGTTTCTGTCCAGAACATGGGCGTACACTGTCAAAATCAGCTATCCTTCGTTCAGTTTATAAAACAATTCAAAAATGGGCAAAATTAATTAGTATAAGACAAGGTTGTTTCAGGGTATATTGAAGGGATACCAGTGAGACACGGAACCATTCATGTTTCTTTTTTTTCCTCTTTCTTTTTGACCTGGGAGCTGGTTACATGCAAGTGGTAATTTGGAGAAAATTCTACAGATGTTTACTTATGGTTTAAGTACTTCATTTTTATCTTAGTAAGAGTTCAAACATATTCATAGATCAATTGCAGAAAAGTGAAAACATTTTTCTGTACCTAACAATGTTGTTTTGAGAACAGCAGAGACTCCACGACTGTGGTGGCAAACCTATGGCACGTGAGCATAGTGAGTTGTTTGTTGTCACTGAAAGGTCTAAAAGGTTCGCCATCACTGCTAAGACATAATCCATTTGGGCAATTTATTAGTTTATGAGCACTGTATTATTCATAGGGTTTTCTAGAGAAGCCTTATTTCATAAACCCTGTCTGCACTTGTGTTATAAATATAGAATGGAGCATGAAACAAAGTTATAGAGTTGTTTATATTACATAGCCAAAGACAAACTTGAATTTTTAAACACAGACATCCTACTGAGAGGTGCTTGTTGGATAACTTCAACTATATTTTCAACTACTCATGCTTTTGTTAATGTGAAAATTATAAAACTAAATTATAGGTCCCCCATTTTCATTATGAGACAATTTTATAGCTGTCAAAATTGTATTTCACATTTCTCACATTCACCAGAGTACACAAATAGTAAAATTTATGTTTTTCTCTTTGTGTTTTCCTCAGTAGCTGGAAAGTCAAGAGAGTAATGATTTTTTTGCTGCAAAGCTCTCAAAATAAATACAACAACAAAATGAAAACAAGGAGATTTTAATCCCAGAAAAAGAGATAAAGTGTTTATAACTACATCTAGTGAAAAAAAGAACTGGAGAGTGTATTGATAGACTCACATATGATGGGCGAACTTTATTCAAGCCAAGGGTTTGAATCTTTATTCCATTTCACATCCCAGAACTGCTACAGAGGAATCAGCTTCACTCATCAGGTTCTAAGCCTCTTTAGTGCTTCTTGTCTCTCTCATATGGAATTACTTAAAAAGCAGAAGACCAAGGGAAAGTTCAAGGGCATCAAAATAAATGGAGGGACAATTGCAGAAGGTACATAGCTGTCATTAAAATCTTCAGTAAGACAAATGGCCCATAAAATGACTCAGAATATACTGCCTGTGAGAACATAGTAGACTAGCTTTTTTAGGGAATAGAATTCTGTAGAATGATACAGAAAAATATAACATGATTTATAACACACTACCATGGCATGAGAACAATGATGTCAGCACTTCAGAAAAGAAGATTTTCTTGAAACAGATCTTTATATATAGGCACTATCAGTTAACTTCCTTGTAGAAACACATCATGTAAACTACTAATTTGATAGAGGTTGAGACTCAGGCCAAGTGGGAAGTCATTGTAAATGAACTTTCGCTTCTTCTCAAGCTGAGTCATGTTTGTTTCTCCAAGTAGTATGGTGGCTTGGCACAAACAGTTCTTGTTCTAGTCCAGTGGTAGTTAACCTTTTAGAGACCGAGCCCCCAAACTGGAACACAAAATGCACTTACATATCACAAAGCGCCAACACTGTAATTAAACCTGGTGATGGCTGTGGTGATGCTGGGTCAACTTGGCTCATGTGCCCACAGAGAAGGCTCTGCATGCCCACTTGGGCAGGCAGTCCATAGGTGTGCCAGCACTGGCTTAGTCAATAGAATTGACTTTGTTATATTCGAGCACTAAGCCAGGCTTCTCCAACACCTTTCCACAGAGGACGACATCATGGTTAGTAAAATCGAAACTGGTTTGCCTTGGGATCAAAGACTAAATATTAACCTCATCCCTGGAGCGGAAGGTGGAATTCTGGTGATAGTCTTTTGTTTCCCCTCTCTACTCTGTCTTTGAAAGATTCTCACTAAATACCTTCAACATGTATGGCTACAAAGTTCCAAAGAGACTCAGAAAACAGAATCAACTTGGGAAAAGTTGATAATCAAAATATTAAAGTCAGATGTCCTTACCTAAATGAAACTGCCAACAGCAAGGTATATCTTGGGGGTGGGAAGATTGTTTCTGATTTTGACATAATGGCTGTAGAAGGATTGGGATCACAATGTATCTATATCATAAAATTTGTACACCAGGCAGATGCATGTGTATATTCAAAACAAGTGATTTGCATGCCAAAAGAACTAAAAGTAGAGACTGCAATGAAAAACATGAAGACAAACAACTGAAAGCAGTCTTGTAAAATGTGAGATTTGGAAACGGACATCATTAATAACTTGATGACCATTTGTCACTGGTGGAATTATGCCATTTGTGGTTTACCATGTGCAGGACAATTCTGTAGGACATTCCCAAGAACATACTCTTCTGTGTTCTTTGGGCCTCTTGATTCTTGCACCTCAGTCCAGAGCTTTCTAATCCCTTATATTTGTATTGCTCATCTCTTATCAAATATTTATGAGTTTGTTACACATCTGAATTTATTCTCTAAAAATAAAAGCCAAGATAAAACAAACAAAGTAGGTGCGAGACTAACTTTCCCCCTCCAGTCAAGCTGATTGTTCAGTGCCCTGCTCACAACTTTGGGCTAACTCCTGGCTCTGCAGTCTGTCAACCCCCAGAGTTGTCTCGATGGAACTGGATAATGTCTGCCTGGGCCGGCCACATAGTTTCTCAGCTCAGGGATACTCTTGAATGACACTCTGTCATTAAGCTATATTTAGGCCATGAAAGTTGTAATTAGCTTTGTTCTGCTGCAAACGTATCCAGCTTCACACGCAATATAAAAGTTAATAAAATAGGTAGGCAGGTAGAAAAAGACGAGTAAGCCTCATACGCAGGAAAATTTCATGATTCCCAAACTGAAGGAAGAACAAAAGAAAGGGAGCTCCTATAGTTTCAAAAGCCGAGAAAGAAGGTTGTCAGTGCAAATCATCAAAGAAGCCACACCTAGGTGTGACCTGCTCACAACAGAATTTTTATTCAACCCCCTCCCATAATTTCATAGCATCATACTTTTTTCCTCCCCACGAAAGAGCCGTTTCTGTAATTAGATATTTTGTGGAAGCTGCTTTTCTAATATAGCATTGCACATTCCTTTGAGGAGCCAGCTTTCTGTAACAGCAGGTGGACTTTCTGAATTCTGTTACTTAGTATCACACCGCATTGTCTTTTTCTGCGTATTGTATAGGATCTGAGCCATTTGTTCTGACTCACACTCTAGTACATTTGTAGAGATAGGTGCTGCTCATGAAAAAAGAGCCAGTAGAAATGTACTAAACCATGAAATCCATGATGGAAAAATTGCGGCAGTGTTTGATGCATCCACTTTTATTCTCCAACGTGGCTATAGGTTCCTTGAAATGAGACCTGCTGTTGCATCTGTCATAGGTTGTGGTTAAAAATAGGTCACTGTATGCTATTAACATGTGGTCACTGTGCCATCAAGGGGATACACTTAGGAAAATAATCTGCTTCCTCTCGATGCATCATAAACATTTTTATATATTCTTTCTCATTTCAACAATTAACGATCATTTTCTTTTTTGACATCAAGTATGACTTTGAGGAAGCCTTTATGTTTATCAGTATTATTCAATGCATAATAATTCTAATGAATAGGTGGCATAACACCCAGAAAGATTTTCCAAAGACAGAATAAGTATGAACTTTATATATCCAGAATTAGAAATAGGGAGAAAAAAAGATTTAAAATAAAGCAATGCCAAGTACTTTGGTAAATTGGGTATTATTTGGAACAGTGATCCTAATGTCTTGATGAGAGTAAATGTTATGTTTGCCGTATTGTCTTATTGTCTTCAGAAACGGGTCCCATCTCCCCTCCCTCTTCTTTTGCCCCTCCCTGCCCCTCTTCCCTTCTTCAGCTGCTTCTCCTTCTCTTCTTCCTCCTCCTCTTCTTCTCCTTCTCCTTCTTCTCTCTACTCATCTTTTTTCTTCTTCTCCTCCTTGTTCCCTTTCTCCTTCTTCCTCTCTCCCTCTCTTTTTTTCTCTATGTACTTAAATAGTTCTGTCCTTGCTTGGCATAGATTTATTTTATCCACTCTCAAAATCTCTGAAACGGTCTTAACTGTTGTGATAACACCTGAGGTGGAGAGTTTAAGACTGGAAGGAATTCTCGTTAGGGAAATGTGGAAGGTGTGAGTGGAAGGAAAGTGGTTTGGGAGAGAGAGTGCACTCACTGTGCTATTCTCTTGATAAGATTCAGCTCAGCAAATTGTATACGATTCTCTGAAAAAGTCAGTCTGACTATTGTGTATCATCCCAACTCAGACTTTAGACTGTATGTGTATTTGCTTTAGGAGCACAAAAGGAGTCTAATAACTCTGTTTAAAGCAACGCTGTGTCACACACAGGAACCACTGATAAGCAGTTCACACCAGAATCTAGGAAAAATCAAATTTTAAAATGTGGCAACTGCCTGGAAAGTCTTATTATCAGGTTTACAACAATTAAAATGGACCTTGAAATTGAATCTTGCTATAATCATGAATATTAGCTTATTTTCTCTCCTTTTGACGCAAAATTCTCACAGGTGGTTCTAATTATACGTAAGTAGTGACAGTGGCCAGTTCAACTAAATCCAGATCCCAGCCAAGAGTAATGGAAAAAAGTCTCAGCTCGCCTTCTTAAAAAATAGATTATATATTGAGACAGTTGGAAATGACACCTATGCTGAGAAGTAAAAGCCATAGGTTGAGCACTTTTAGGTTTTTTTTATGGAGTCAAAACCAATGTAAAACACTTAATGCCGCATTTCTTGCTCTTCATATTAAATTTGGAGTTTCTTAAAGCTTGTATTCTATTTCAGCTAAACTCTATCCACTTTGTAGCTAGGAGGAAAAAAACAAAACAAGACAGCAAACAACACAAAACAAAAGGGCATGCATGCAAAGCCTATTGTCCATAATTTTTAAAAATCATTTTATTGGAATAGTTGAATGGCTGTTGGAAAATCTTGTCAAGTCATTTCCTAAATAACTTGCTGATGTCATAAAAATTTACTTCTACTTTATTTGGAGGAATCTAGAAAAGGAAAAAGCATCTTTTTTTCAAGTAAGTTTCCAAAAATCAATAGGTTAGTGAAGCTTGTATTACTCAGCTTATATGTTATAATGACATGTTTTCTTAGTCATGTTTCTCTCTTTTATTTTAGTAGTGTTCTATGATGTAAACTTAGTCCTCCCTGACTAAGAAATGTCTAAATATATTCATGTAGGTAGTTAGTGGACACTCTGAGTAATTTTTGTGTCTTTTTCAGCATAATTGGTGCTGGTAGTTGTCTTTCTGCTCTAGGACCCACACCTGATGGGGTAACTAATATTTGAGGGTCAGCCCACATGTCTTTCACCAAGATTTGCCCCCTTCTTAGCAAGAAAAAAGGGGAAAATTTTGTAACCTGAAGAAGTGGGTTGCTGTATCCTACTCACAAGTCAGTTTTCACAAACTCAGCCAGAAAGGAAAAAGAAAAGTAAAGGATTATTCATGTAATCACTAACTTCATTTTGCCTAATTTTGAAATATCTGAATGTAGTATTATCAAGGAATCTAAATATTTAAATGTTTTTTTCTCAAAAATATGTTGAGGCAGGATATGTTAGCCACCAAAATGTTGTCACTTTAGGGTCACTCATGCTCCCTGGGATATGGATATCCTGGACTGACCAATTCAAACCACACTGGTAGGTAGGTTAAAAATTGGAAAATGAAGGGAAAATATTCATGGATCCCCTGTGTTGTACATATATTATAAATATACACTTCACTAATGGTGATAATCTATTCCCATTTCCTGGGTACCAGTGCATAAAGTACAGGGTGAAATTGCTACAGTATGAGAACATGCCCTAAAACATGCCATCTTTTCTGAAATACATCTTTACTGCTAATATTGTGATAATCATTACACAACTATCATTACTATTATTTTATTTCATCAAAAACTAAACTTCAATTCAGAGTTTGTAGGACAATGCCTGCACATTTTGATAGAAGATATTCCTCCCAAAACAGGAAGACTAAAATTATGAAGAATATCATATTAAAATGAACACAATCAGCACTTTATAAATGAAAATGTTGTTAGCAGCTCAAGTTGATCTCAAGTGACAACTATTGGAAGTACCTTTTAGTTCTCGATAATGCGTAGAGTGATTTTCCATATCAGTACAAACATCACTACTTTTTATTGGTAATTAGATTCCAAATAAGAGTTCATCTCCTGGAGGAAGAGGCCTGGAATGTCTGTCTCATTCTTTTAACTAATAGTGACCATATAAATATTCCTCTTTTATTGGATTGGGGAATGCCTTTGATTCCAGTAGGAGATTCACTGATAATGAGAGATGCCCCGGAGAGAATTATCAGTGTTAAAAGGTAGAAATATTATCCACTTTGTTCATATCACCACCAATCTAGGGAAAGTCAGAGTCTGGTGAAGTTAGGAAGGATCTGATAGTTTATCTTGAAAAGCTATTCGAATTCAGTGGAAGTGGTTTATATGCAGAGGAACTAATTGCTCTGGGGTATCTGAAGGTGAAACTCATGATTTGAGTTTTAGAAGGAAAACATTTTGAGCAACTTGGTTCTTACTGCCTATCTGTAGGCCCTGACCGAGCTTACAACACAACCCAGGGGAAACGTCAGTGCCTGATTTGGTTCATCTCCATGCAGTGCGTGTCACCCAGTCCTGATCTCAGCAAATAAGACAGAGTTTCATGCAGCTGATTTTTGAACAAAAATCTCAACAAGAAATTTTAGGGAACTAAAATGGGCAATTTTTGTTTCTCTCTCTACTTTTTCACCATCTATTTGATTATCTTTGTTTTCTCTGACTGGCATCTTCTGTTTGAGTTTGTTGCCTTTTGTCAGTGACAGCAGCAGGAAAAGTTACTAGACCATATTGCAGTTTTTGTCATCCTCATCACCCACTGTGAGCTTTGGTTAAAGGTTCTCCCTGCTCTTCTGGTGAGCAGGACACCTGTTGCTCCACAAGACAGAACATTAATGCTCAATCACACAACATTCCCCAGATTCACTGAATATCTATTCTTTTGTCTGTGGAGTTATCTTGTGGTCCAGAGAATGCATATAACTTTCCAATCACATCAGTTCAGCATTCTCTTCCCTTAGACTGAAGACTGCCTTGCAGGGGTTCTGTATTCTTGGTGGCTTTTCCTGTGGACTCATACAAGGAGTTGGGGAAGGTAATTCAGCTTGGCAGTGCAGTCCTTCAGCTACCTCCATTTTTACCAGATGGTTTTAAAAGGTGATTTTTTTATAAGTTAAACTTCCTTCAATTTTCACATGGACTCATCTGAAACAGTATAAACTTCACTTACTTTTTTCTTTAAACTAAAAAAAGAATTCCACAAAAAATCACTGTGATACAGAAACATAGTCAACAATATGGGATGCTTAAACATAAGGCTTACAAGCCTCATTCCTATGATGATGAGAATGAGGAAATTTGGGGATGTGATTAATTTTAGATTCCAAACAATGCCCTCTTCTGCTCTGGGCTTTATTTCTTTCCTTTGTAATGATGGTCGTTAGTAGTTATCTCTAAGATTCTTCCACTTGTAATGTGATATAACTCTAGAGTTGAAGTGTGTGCATCTCATTTGCATTTCTCTCAAAGATGGACCAACTCAGGAATGTTTCAACATGAGGATTTTTCTATGGTTGATACAACTTTTTAAAATGTATAAACATTCCCAGTGGTAAGATAAGCCTAACAGTGAAGCACAAGGTCCATGGAATTGGCAGGGAGCAGGTAGGTTCTTGGTCCTGGGAAAGTTCTCCATGCTTGGAGTCTGTTTGGCTGAGAACTGATGGATGGTGGAGGTGGAGGTCTGGTGATGCTACATACCACAGCACTTAGACACAAATACTCTGTCAGGACGGGGTATGAGGGAAGCAATGGGATACATATGTCACCTGTGTTTCATTTGTGCAGTGTACTTGCTCTCTGGGAGGTTGAGCATTTTCCAGGAAAGAATTAAGCAGATTCCTAAGCCAACCTCAAGGCTGTCTGCCTCTTTGGGAGATCTGTTTCCCACCAATATTGGAAATGACTCAAGGTGCACCTTCTGAGCTATCAAATTCAATGAAAAATTACCAGTGAAGATTAAGGTGCTGGAAGAAGAAAAAGGAGGAAAGGAAAGAGAATCCCCCCCCCCCATTTTTCCTTTATTTGGAAGGCAATTGAAAAACAGCTCCTCCTATTATCAGATAGGTAGATGGTAAATTACCTCAATGACTAATCTGATAGTAAAAAATGACTATCAGGAAGGGAAGGTGGAAGAATGCATTCCTGGGCTCTCAAGCAAATTGGTTTTGTAACTATTGTAAGTGTGATAGAGGGACATTAAACCAACTTTGAAAAGTGTGAAAGAACAAGCGTAATTCTGCTTCGTAGGTATTTCACCAAAACAGAACATCGTGCTGAAACTCACAACCTCTGCACACAGTCATCCTCCGCTCTTCACAAGCAGTTCAGGTTCTACTTTTAAAGGTGTTCAGTTTCATGCTACAGTTTAAGTTTCTTGAGTGCTACATTATATTTGTAACACTCTATAAATTCTTACTGGAAAGCAAATTAACTTTTCCCTGAAAGCACTGAATTCTCCAACTGAATCCAAGTGATCAGCAAATAAACATGTCCAGAATTTAACATGATGACTTTACAACATGAGAGATGAAATCAATATGAATTGCTTTGAAATGATGCAAAAATTGCATGAGAAAACTAAAACAATAAAAGGTAGAGGCATCTTTTCTAGCAAACTATTTTTAATGTAAAAAATACCTGCTTATAACTGCCAAAAATGAACTATTGACAGTGTATCTGCACACAAAATAAAACTTTGAAAATCTTTGTTTTGTTTTCAATAATTTTCCATTGTCCTTCTTTCCAGGGTTAATCTTCAATCTCTAAGCTATGTGAATCTGGAAGTCGATATATTCTTTCTATATTGTCCTTTCCAATTATGTGGATGCCTGGGGTGCTGCATATAATCCTAATAATGCTCAGATTTGCTATAAGCCACTCTAATAGAGAATGATGCTTTGAAGATAAGTGAAAGGGATAATAACTCTTGGCAGTATTGTTGTTCAGGAAATCTCAATTCTTCATAGGAAACTGAAAATACTTAGAGGATTAAAGTGACTCTAGTGCACAGATGAAAATCCCTAGTTGGAATCTGATTTTTCTCACAGTTCCTCTGGGTTGACTATTCCAACAATTACCTCACTTAACCATGAGCTCTTCATGCTATACAGCATAGAACTGTTTAAAATATATTTTAGTGTAATAAATCAAGTGTCGCGATAAAGCATTATAGGACTCCTGTGTAGTACACACAAGTAGTCTGTTGACTGTTAACTTCTGGCCAGGTATTTTTTTGAAGTACTAGCCTTCTTTCCTGTTATGTCAGGACCCTTGCTCAATGCCGCCTCAGTGGAGAACACCATATACAAAGACAATGATACCTGATCCATAAATCTAACATGTGTGCTCTTTACATCCAGCTAATCTCTGTGCTGCAGACTGTTTGGGCTTAGTGTTCAATAGAATGGAGCATCATTAGTGATTTCCTTGAATTTCAGAATATTCCATTTCTTCCTTTTGTGTGATAAAGCACTTGTTTGCATCCAGTGAGGAACACTGGAATTGTACTTGAAATAGAATCACGGATTCCCCAGTTTGGAAAGTTTTAAAGATGATCTAATATTGTTACTAGGAAATGTTCATATACATTAGAAACTCATGGGGACCATGCTTAAATACACAGCATTGGATGGGAATGGAGCTCAGTGGTTGAAGTGTGACTCAGTAGTTTAACAGTACGTGGGGGTCTTTGAGTTCATTTCTCAGTAACACACACACACACACACACACACACACACACACACACACACACACAAAACCCTTATGCCCAAATGTGCTTTGTGCTATTACTGATCTGAGGAGACTAATTGAACTGTTACTGATCTAAAGAGACTCACTGCATTTATTTGATATTCTTTTGTGTGCTCTGAAGTATAGCTCTCCCCCAGGTTAGTTCATTGCTTAGTGTATCACTCCCTTGCACATTGGTTTATTCAACAGATTACACTGCAATGAAAATTAACACTGGTAAATGATAGTTTTATTTGTCAATATCACTAAGTATGCTGGGGTATGTGCCACAAATAGGAAAGAAATCAATTCTGGAGTTAATTACAAGCTCTGAAGAGAGGAATTTGAATGGAAGGGAGAAAGATGGAAAGTTGGTATATAGAAAGCTAGGGTTTCCTTTAGAAAGGATGGAGAGCTTGCCTTTGGAATGTTGGAGGACTCTTTGTGTGTGTGTGTGTGTGTGTGTGTGTGTGTGTGTGTTTTACTGGGGATTGAAAGTAGGGTCTCCCCACAGAGTTGCATCCTGAGCCTTTTGAAAAAATCTTAAACTATGAGATAAGGTCTCGCTAAACTTTTGACCCTCCTGCCTCAACCTCCCAAAGTGCTGGGATTAGAGACATCTACCACAAGGCCTGGCTTCTTGTGCTTTTCATGACAGAAACTTGTCTACAGTATTAGCTCCTTTCTCTTAACCTCAGTCCATCTCTGAAATTACTTCTGGGCTGATAATCCACTTTATTCAGAGAGAGAGTCAGATTCTAACTGAGGAAAAGGCTTTGTCATCAGCTCCTCTTGGGGCTGGACTGCTCTGGGTGTCCCCCGTGTACCCCCTGCTCCCTTGCTTCTGCTGCATCAGCATTGAATGAATGTGAGGCTCTGATGAGGACGTGGCATGTTGTGCGTGTGCTAGGGTTTCTGCAATATTTTGTATTCCATGTCTGCTTTAGATTTTTCTGGACACTGCTTATTGTTTAAGCTGGCTCGTGTAAACTGCTCAGTTTTCCACTGGTGCCTTAAATTTATTATTTTTTATTTTTATTTTCATGGGGGCTTTGGGAGAGTGGTGAGAGAAATGCATGTGTTCAGTAGCTCCTTAAATGTGAAACTGACTGTGATATACAAGTTGTTCCTTTACTCAAACTTTTTCTCACAGTTTCTCACACTCAGACTTTCTCACACTGAAGTTTCTCACACTTCAGTGTTTTCCTGGTAGAGTCTGCAGCTGGACAGCCCTGCCATGAGATCGCACCCTGGTCCCTGCTGTCAGCCTAGAACTCGCATGACTGACACCAACTCCATACATGTATCTATGTGGTATAAAGAATTAACTTTGGTAGTGTTCTGGAGATCTAGAATTTACCCAGCAGTAGTAATCAAAACATACAGATGAGTCACATATTAACGAATGTGTATGTCCTAAAGGCTCCACTAAGAAGAGGAGAGGGAGGGATGGTCACGTTTCAGCTCCAGCAGTGCTGTCAGCTCCAGGGCCTATTGGCCTCTCACATCCAGCCAAATGAAAATATCTGGAAAGTTTTGAATCAGAAAAGTCCCAAGCTTGTGACATTCCTCTTTTAAGGTCATACAAAGGAGTAGAGACAGTAATGTAAATATACTATACAATATAAAAATTGCATTTTAGTAATATAGTATATTATGCTATGTCTAACCATATAGAAATAGTATGTATCATAGAATAATATATAGTATAGCATAAATATAGAAATGCCTACTCAATTTTAAATAGTATTTTATTTTAGAGCTAATTATAATTGCTAATTTTAGTGTCTTGAGTTACAATTTGTAATACAATGTACATATACATATACATATATATATATATATATATATGTATAATTTTTTCTCCCTGACCCTGAATCTTTTCATTATGGAAAGGGAGTACTCTTCCATGAGTGTTTCCACAGGGTAAATTCAAAACAACAGGGATATAGCACCATAAATGCTTCTGTGCTTTCCTCTAACTTGTAACATTAAAGCTCAAAATGAGTTGAGAGGAAGGAATACCCCCAAGACACGAAGCACATAGGCCAATAGCATATGAGTTAGTGTCTTCTCTCATGTGAGTCATATTTTCTGTATAGTTAGTTCTGCAGGAGGAACTCCTTGTCCTTATTTCTTAAAACAAATCTGACCTTTTCTGTACTTCCTTGGATAGTAGCACAAAGCTTCCTGCTCTGTAACTTAATGTTCCCTTTCTCCAGCTTTCTGTCTTCAAAGTGATCAGAGTCGCTGTGGGTAAACAGTTACTGGCCTAATGCACAATACCAGGAATATCCTTGTCATTCAAATGTGCCTTGCGTGCAAGGCAGTTATGACTCCATGCATTGAATGGCAGGCCATACACAGAGGGAGCTCCAGAAGGTCTGTGGGCTCATAGCTAAAGTGTAAAAGGCAGCTCAGATTACAGTGAGGTGCAGTTCATGTACTGCAAATTGATCTTGAGACTAAGACAAGTACTGTGGGTTTCAGTGAAGCTCAACATGGAGCTCTCCAAGAACTTGCAAATGTTGACTCTTTCATACAGGGAGTTAAGTAGAGAATTACCCATCTTAATTTTAACCTCCTAGTCCAGAAAATAGAATAGGCTTCTAATTACACTGGAAGTGATCTCTGAGTGAGTGACATGGTCACAGTGATTCATGATCTTCCCACATCCTATATCAGTAACTTGAAAACAGCCATCCTAAAGTGTGGCTTCTGGATTCTGTACTCAAGCACAAGAGGGAGTTTGGGGTGACTCATGAAAGAGTGACAGTGTCCTTATTGATAAAGATAGGACTTCAGCCTCAGAAATTCGTCATGATCTCAATCATTGTCATAATTCTAAAATCTGCAGATTAGTAGTGTGGGATATGACTAACTGAAGACCATAAGGACTTTATTTATCCAGCGAATTTGGAAAGGTGAAAATAGCATGTAAATGTGAACCCAAAAAGTGATAAGTAAAGTCTGAAACAGCACATAATGACTATCCAGGAATAAATATCTTAAATGTCATTCTTCCTTAAAAAGTACCAGTATAGCTTTCTGAGTTAGTTTTTGGGTATAGGAGCATTTTGATTGTGATTTATTAAATCATTGGATATTTTAGATACTTTTGGAAGGTTAGATGATGAAGGCATCCACCATGCTCTACCACCAAGTAAAAAACTAATAAAAGTACCATTCTTTACAGAGTACGTGTCCTAGCAAACTGACTGCTGGGAGAGGGGAATGTCTTAGATTTGTCAACAACTGAATTATTTTAAAATGTATGCTAAGCCGGGCTATACCATTCTCTCATTTTGGTAGAGTATAGTGTACTTATTTTCTCAATCCCACCATGCTCTCCTCATTGACTTCTTTATTGAAATATGCAGTGCCACTAAGATGATTTGATGTGAGACATTTAGATTTTGCTAATCGTTTGACTCATTTAATAGTAGGGGTGAAAAGATGGAGGTAGCTAGAAACCAGAGTCTCTGACATGGGTCATAGGGGAGTTATTGATATTTTTGCAGGTTATTTCTGGACATTTTCCTTCTGATGATAAAATAGAAAACAACAAGGACAATGATTCACTTCCTGGACTGTCAGACGTCTTCCTGTCATGCATCTTCAGTTCCAAGGTGATTTTCTTTGGGGGAGGTCCTTGTTTTAATATTTCTCATGCAGTCTTTCAAAGAAAAAACAAAAGGTGATGCCACAGCACACATTGTACCAACAAAAGACATTAACGAGGAAACTGCCTGGCCCCACACTAGTCTCACTGGTAAATACTCCTACATCTAAATGATTATGAGTGTACGCCTATCTCTCTTCCCTGCCTTTACACAATTAGATAACACTCTCTAAAGACCTGCTACTCAATGGGATAGTTTGGAGATGCCACTTGCACTGTGATAATGATATTTACAAATCTGGCGTGGTCTGCTTTTGATACAGCAGGGCTGTGGGTGGTCAGTGTTCCCTAGATTTTGAAATCTTATCACTGTCAGTATGGTTGAGATAAGATTGGTCTTATGTGTTTTTTTTTTTTTTTGAATTTTTGGACATGGACTAACAAGGGAATCATTTGCTGGAAACATTCCTAGAGTGCTTTGTATTCCCTGACCCTTCAAAACCCCTGTCCTACAACCTAATGGCTTCATTAGAACAGAAAAGAACAAATGACAGTTCTTGAACTCTTTCACTTAACTTTGAGAAAAAAGTTATTTAAGTTTCAAAAGCTGACATTTGATGATTTAGAAAGCTAACAAATTAGTTCAAGGTTTCAGAGTTTTTAAAGATAGCCTGTGTAATTTTCCACTTAACTTCTAAAATTACATAATTTTAAGGGTATGGAAGGAAGATATTTCTATTGCCATAGGTTTATGTAAAGTGCATGCAAATATTTATATATTATAGATTAAGCCAATGTCTGCTTAAAATTAGATTTCATAATAATTACATTTGGAGTTGCAAAATTGTAAATGAAAGGTTGTTCATGAATGTGTTTCACAGACTTCATTGGATGTAAGATGTTTCAAAAAGTTTTGGAACTGAGCTCTTTAGTGAATAAGAAAAGAATATTGATAAAGTCAACAGGAATTATTTCTGAATAGCTAATACAATTTAAGGATCAGAGGAAACATGAGATTCAAGACTATGAAGCAAGCCTTCTCTGAAGTTTTTGAAATTGAAAACCGAAGAATAAATTTACATTTCAAATTGGATAATACATGGGACAATGAATCATATATTAAGGGAAATTATTTTTTCTTACTATTTATGAAGTAAAGCAGACAAGCATATAGGAAATAGCCTGCTATACGTATTAAAATCTTTGCTTCTGGACAAGAATAATGTATACTTCCTTGGAAATATGATCAACTTTGCCCACATAAAGATCTGTGGGCCTGTCTGTTCTTTTACACCAACAATAGATTGCCCCAAATTTTTCTCCTATGAAAACATCTGGGGGTTCATTCTCAGCTCCAAGGATGAATATTGAAATGAAGTATAGAGCGGCTGTGCTTCAAAGCCTGAGCACAGCTCACATAGACTAATCCTTTGATAGGAATCAGAAGCAAACTATGTAATAAGCATACATTTTACTTTTTCCACATAAACATTAAATGTTCCATCTGCTTTATTTTGATCCCGAAGAATTTAGAACTGTCTATTTATGCTAGTGGAGATAGTCAAGTGAATCAATGAGTGAAGGAACTAAAGGGTTTGGGAAAGACCACAATGTGTTAGACATGCTGTAGGCACCTTTTCTATATTAACTTTTATTTAACCCTTACTGTAATTGTGCTGTGCACATGAAATTGTCCTCAGAATAGCTTTTCCAAGTTCACATAACCTAATGAGTGACAAAACTGTGATTCAGATTTAAGCCTGTTAAACTGTGGACCAACTCAGTTTTACCAAAAATTCTATGAGACACAAATAATTTTACTTAAAATATACACTATATTCTCAAGGTAAGCAATGCTATGTTTACCAACCTTCTTGACATGTTATTGACATTTTCACCTTTAACAGAGACATGGAAGATAAACTAAAAAATAAAATCATAGAGAAATGCTTAACGCAGTTTTAGACCTAGTAGGAAAATGCATGAATCATGTTATAATTTCACAAGGAGTTTACAGTAAAATAAGAATTTTAAATATTTCACTACTAATGAGCATCAAAGGAAGAAAAACAGAATATGCATTTTAAAAATTTATATGTATATATATAGGGTAAGAAAAGGCTAAAATTTAAAGTTTTGAGACTTAGGTAAAAATCTGAAATTTATAATGCATTAATCTATTTGCAGGATGGCTGTAAAAGGAAGTATAACACTGATTAAAAATATTTTTCAAAGATTTTACAAATTGGAGTAAGACCAAGAAATGGAAAGAGGGGGAAATTCAGGAGGAGAAGTGGGTAAAAAAACAATTAAGGTGTGTTACGTACATGTGCCAGCCTCCCATGAGAAATGCAATAATCATGTACTGCAAACATCTACTAATAAAATATTAAAATTAAAGCTAAAGTTAAAAAAAATAAATGTACAAATTAAATAGTGTAAATTGATATTGCTCAAGAAACATCATTTCTAAAGTTATTTAAGCTGATTTAAACTTACCAGATAATTAAAACACAGTCTGGCCTTCAGTACTTACTGGAGACTATATGTACTTATATCCCTGCTGAGTGTTCCTTTTTGTTCCACTGGTGTATTCCAAATCCCTGCAATTGTCTTGCCTTCTTCTACCTTCTCCTTTCTTTCCTTCCTTCCTGTTAGGAAGTCCTTATCTTACTTATGTTAATGGACTTCTCTTCCTTCTTTAAACCTTTTCTCTCTTTCCCATCCTTCGTGGGCTCTTAATTCTATTGTACCTAAAGATACGGGTTGCATTCAGTAGCCAGTTCCATGTTTTTAGAAGTGCTTTATTGTGCATGGAAAAAGGGAATTGTGATTGGAGGTCTTTTTATTTTGTGTTTATTATTTTAGAAAGTATAAATAGGTACCCTAGAAGGTGAAAACCAAGCAAAATTTGGCATTAGATTCAACCTTATTTTAATCTATTTTTTTTCTGTGCTGAAAATATTTTTTGAGATACTGAACTTAGGAGAAGAATGTTAATTCTAACATTAAGCTAGCATCCTGTCGTATGCTGGTCTTGTAGCTGTGTGCTGTTTTAGATTCCCACAGGATAAACTGAAGATGAGCATAGAACTGAAGATGTCTTGTCACTGCATTGGCAGGAGGTGGGTCTCTTGTCCTGTCTGCATGCATCAGAAGCTGGCTCAGATTTTCATCTGCCTGAGTGGCGTCCTTCATGGCAGTGGACTTAAGCACAAGAAGGAAACCTTCAACCCAACCACCACACACACAGAGAAGTCCATTGGAAGAGGAGTAATAATGATGATAGAAGCACTCAGTAGCTTTTAAATATACTATTCATATATTTACCTGTCAGGGTGATGATGTTAAAAGATTTTCTTTCTGATTTATTATCAATCATCACTATAACCCTATTAAGAACCTCCCTGGCCCCAGAGAAGTCTTTAGCTGTGCCATAGTCATGCCATAGGCAGAAAAGGCTCCCTCAATATAAACATGCTATTGGTGCTGAAAATGTAGGTAAATTATTCCATTACTCTGAGGTAGCTTCTACCCCATGACCCTGTCCTTTTGGAGTAAACTAGGTCAGGAGGTTCCACTTGTGTTCTTGTCACTTATGTCCACCATAGTTGGCCTGTGTTATTGTGGTTCAGTGGATAGTAATTGGGAATGAGGTATTTTGGCTGATTTGGAAAAATAATTGAATTAGCATCATCTATTCATGCCATCTTTCATGAAAGCCTCTTAGCCTGCAAAGACTATTTGCTACTTCTGTCTCAAGACATGCAAAATGACAGTGACCCTAATGGCCCTTGGTGTTATGTGGCACATGCTATTGAGGTGTATTTCATACCTGGCCTTGACCCAGTACTGGGGACTCTTTTTACCCATTCTGGCTGCAGTTCTTTGATATATATCCTGTTAATTCCAAAAGCACTAAGCTGCAGCCTTGCCTGATACATCCTCTTCTTGAGAAACTAACTTGTAATCATTTAAAAATGAAAAAGTAAGTCTAGACATGGACATTCTTGGGTGTAGAAAGGTATGTTAGGGAGAATTTTATTGCCCTTTAGGAGCTTCATTCTTGACTAAGACAAAAACAAACAAAAAAACCATAGAAATAAAAATCACATCTTTTCCTTTTTTCTGTGTCCCTCCTTTTGTTTCCAAGAATAATAAAACAGAGGCAATGCTGCACAAAGTAGCCAAACACTACAAATGGAGTTATGAGCCATGAAAATGTGCTTGAAATTTCTCAAAGAGCAAGGGTTCCATTATTTTCCTTTATTATTGCTGTTCTTTCAGGCAGTTTTTAGCTGCCTGTCTGTGAAATTCTAGTGGGTTATACCTATAGTCTGGTACATTAATTACTTTCTTGTTACTGGAACAAAATACTTGACACCAACAAGATAAGGGAAGAAAGAATTATTTGGCTCATGGTTTGTGGAGTTTCAGGCCACAGGTGGTTAGCTCTGAGACAGAGCAGCGTGGCAGAGGGCCCCAGCAGAGGAGAAACAGTCCAGGGCAGTAAGGGCAGGAGACAGCAAACAGTCAGCTCATCTTCTTTCTTTTCTCATTATATTCCATCTGTTAGAAGTTCATGGCACATAGTCTTAGGGTGGAGTTTGCCATTTTACACACCCTGAACTATGCTAAATCAATTGATGAATTAGTTTATTTATCACACACCTTTAATCTATGTGTATAGACCCTAGATTCAGTCACACTGAAAAGCATCATCTAATCACATGAGGTTTTGTGGGTATATCTAGATACAAGCCACAACCTTTGCCATCAGATATTTTGTGTTCTGACATTTGAGATCACAATGTTGCAAACAAAAATTGTCTGTCAATCTATCTATCTAAACATTTATAAAAAGTCTAGCATTATGGAGCTGTGAAATCTCATAGAATAGCCCCTAGCCACATGTGTGGCTAGTTTTTGACTAGCTTAATTGTTAAATTGACTATTTTATTTGACGTGTGCTGTAGCAAAATATTACACTCCAAATTTCAACTTTTAGTGTGGAAAAAATAATGTAAAATATGACATTACAATTTATCCTGAATGTATGTTGAAATGATTGTATTTTGGATACATTGGGCTAAGTATAATATTTTACTAAAATTAACTTTTGTCATTGGATAACTATCAGAAAAATGAAAATTTATATATTTATATATGTTTCCCGTTTTGTATTTACTGGACAGCACTGTTCTAGAGAGCTTCCCACGTAGTCAGGCAGAAAACACTGTATAGCATTTAGGGGCATCTAAATCAAAGGATGACTGAACACCTTCCTGTCCATGAATTCTACAAGGTTCAAGATGGCCCAGGGACCCATGGATCGCAGCTATATGTGAATTTACTTCACATAAGTAATTCATGGCAAACTCCCTGTGCTCAGCGCTGATCAGCTCTCCTTGAAGGCTGCATTCCTATTTCTAAAATTGTTGGCCGGAGGGAGTATCATTTTGGTTTTCCTGCTCAACACAATGTCATTTAAAGGAATGTATTGGGAGATGAAATGGTTGTATCTTGTGAAGACTGCCAGGCTTTTATTTGAAAATTTAAAACAGCCACATAAATCATCATCTTTTATTGTCTTAAGGGAAATACTCCATTCTTTTTCTAAAATACATTGTATGATGTGAAATTCTGTTGAAATAATCACTAGTAAGCACTGAGTGAAAGATTTGATGAATACAATTTGGCGAACTTTTATTCTGTCAGTTAGTACCATAGGCAGAATAGGTAGAAAACAACCAATGGAGTCATTCTCAAACCAGTCTTTTGAAAGCCTATTCCCTTCATGTGTGATATTTGAGTTACCAACAGTAAGTTAGCATTTACACTAAAACAAAATATTGCACACTTGTATTGATTTTCACCTCAAGTTTCCTGCACAATCCACCACCTTTGCTTGCCTGTACCACTGTCAGATCCTCCCCTCGTTTCAGTATACACTAGGCACTGCCACCTGTGTGAGTTTGTAAAATCTTAAATCATACTACGATGTTTTACAATTAAAACCCTCTAGTACTTCACCATTGAACAGAAAGCAAAAGTCCAGCCTTACCAGGCGTGGTTGGGCCCTTGCTTGTTTCTCTGACCTCAACTGGTGTTAGGTTTGCTCCCAGCTGGCTTACAGCTTTACCTGTAAGCCAAACCAGCATGCTTTCTGCTCCTACAGTATACCTATCTCAGCCCTGCCTCTGACCTTTGCACATGCTGTTCCTCTGCCTACTGTCTTCCCCCAGCTTCTCATATGGCTCATAACATTTGTTATTCAAGTCTAAACTCATATTTTGCCTCCCAGAGAGGCTTCCTAGAATCATCTGTAGCAGCTGTCATCTTTTGATCAGTCATGTTCTTAATAGTGCTTAAAGTGCTTTTATTTTGCCCATTTTTTCCCACTGTTTATTCCCCACCAACTGTGCAAACACACTTGAAGGAAAACCTCAGATGCTTTATCTGGCTAGCACATTACCCAGCAAATACAATAGAGCTGGGATATGGAATATACCTGCAGGGATTATTTGTGAAATGAGTAAAAATGTAAGCAGCAATTATATCAAGACAGAGTTTTGACTTCCTTTGATATTCAGAGTTTCCCTTAACAGTTTGAAGGATGCTACCTTTTCATCTAGAGCTGATGAGCTTTTTCTTAGAGAAGTTTCATGCCAGAAAATATCAATCTGTAAAGATTTTGTGCAATGACAAATGTCTAGCCCTTGAATGGGTGGTACGCCGATTACAGGAAAACTCTTCAGTTCCCTCTGGACTTCTGCTCTCCACGAAGGACTCCCAGAAACGGTCTGGGACAGATTCAGAGTCTGGGACAACTCAGAGTCTCTGCAAAGTTGAGTGAAGGCCACCTAGCAGTTATGCTGCCATATTTTAGTCTAAGTTTGAATACTTTGAATATTTATGAGGAGTACAAGACTCATGACTGTTGGCTTGTTCTACAAATTTCACCAGCACCCCTCCTCTCTAGTTGCTATTAAAATGGCAAATGTCAAATCATGCTCAGCTCATGGCACCCAAGGAGTAAGCAGTGGATTCTGATTTAGTTGTAGCTCTTCTCTGACAACACCTGGTTTCTAGTGAGTTCTGAATCCTCTTCATGGCCATTCCATGACAAATAGATTTGTGGGGGGGCATTTGGATCTAAGTGGGCAGGAAGGTGGCAGCTTGCACAAGAACCTTGGAGGTGAAATCACTGTAACAATGTTTCATTTGGCATACTTCGAATAAAGGTGTATCTATTAAACCAGTTTTATTACTATGCCTAATTAATATTCAGTGCATTTCATAATTTAAAAAGACTTCTTTAGTGTATTTTAAAGAATTTCACCAGTTAAAATTTGCTTTTTTTCTTTAGAGCAAGGAATTTTGTAGCTTGAATATATAAATTCTTTTTTACATCCTATATGTTAAAACATATAGAAGTAATGCCAGTGTTAGTCATTATGGGCACTCCCAAACAGAAAACAGGACCTGAGCAGATAAAACTATAACTAAACTAATGCTACATGCATAGTCTGATTTAAATTGAACTTTATATACATTATTGTAATTCTAGTTTTATTTTGAATTGTTTTACTGTTTGTGAAAGCATCTATGTTCTATTTCTACCTAATTTTTTATTCTAAATTAGTAAAATTTCTTTTCAAATATGTCCTGCTTGTAGAATTTAGTGACTTCACCAAGCTGAATTCTGATTTACAGAGAATATAGCCATTAATAAAACCAAAGCACAAAGAAGTTTTGCAAGCACAAGTGAAATTTTCATTTTTTAGATTGCTGAAAAAAATAGCAAAGGTCAGAATCATGTAGCTTTATTCAGATTCCTAGATGGAGGCAATGAATCAAATTTCTAAGAAGAGGAACAAGTTTTTAGCTTAAGAAGATAGCCCAGTTTTAGTAACATCTTTCTTAAAAAGCAGGGAGTGTTAAAAAAAGCATCTTGTAGGCAACATGCTGATTAGACATGGAGAAAAGTTGTGGCTTATTTATAGACCTTGACGTTGGTCTATTTGGTACACCTCTCAATTAAAAAAAAACAAAGTTCATAAAAATAAAGATTTGACTAAAGAAGGAGAGATGTTTTCTCAAACATACCCATGTTTCAAATGTCTTCTAAGATGTTTTGGCTTTATTTTTAATCGGTACTGACACTGGAGCTAGCCTCCAGGCAGCACATAGCTTTATCAAACACCAAGAAACCAACAAATAAATAATCATCACCCACAACAAAAGCTATTTGCAATGTTATGAATATTTTTATCTGTACAATGATCTTGTAACTGATGTGATGCTGAGAAAGAAAGTGAAGAATTACTTTAAAGTCTGTTGATAGCACCCATTCCATCTGGTATTTCTGGCAAGTCTATTCTGTTCTTTGGTGAAGAATGCTCTAGCAACTCAGGCTGAAATGAAACAGAATTCATTCATTTGATGTGAACTCCCAAGAAATGTGCATCTGAAAAAACATAGCAGTGACAAGAACTTAGTTCCAGAGATATTCCCCCAGGAACTCTTCCTAACGTGTGGCATGATATGTGGTCTGACCCAGCTGGGCACCAGGCTGGTCTTGACCACCATTCCTTGTGGCTGGACTCCCCTCCATGGCAGGACTCACCCTCACATAAAATTGCCAACCAAGGCCCACTTGGGTATAGAACTAATTTAGCCTCCTGTACACTTGATGAAGGAAGAATTTCCTCTTGGGACTAAATTATAGGGCTTGTTGAAGTTGCTCTTTCGTGATATGTTATTTGAAGGTAATTTTCCAAAAGAGTTGGAACACATGGCCATGAGCTAGAATAGGTTTCTCCATGCACAGCTGCCACACGCTGGCCAGTGTGTCCCATTCATCCAGCCCACCAGCCTCCCACGCCTCAGCCTGCTTCCCCAGAGAGAAGCCAAGTCAACAGGCCTGTACTTATGCTGGATCTTGACTTTCTTTCTTAATTAAACCACAAGAATGGCATCTGCCTACCTTTCTCTGTACCCAAGTTTCCAGAAATGTAACATCTTGTCATAACACGCTTAAAAACAGATGAGCAGGCCTTCCCTTTATCCTCAAATGCGGCTGATTACAACCTTTTGTCAAATTCCACCTACCCCCCTTCTCTGCTGGCTGGAAGATAAGCTTCTGATGTTCCCTTGGCTTTTTGAACTGTTGGAAGCTGTGTAAACATAAGCTGCAGGTTAGTCAGATTCTATTTGACCCAGGGCCTGCTGAGTGCAAAGAGATTACACTTGAAAACTCCCTTGTCTAATTAAGCAATGGTGTGACCTATGGTTGGGCGGCTGCTGATGAGGTCAAATAGCAAGGAGTTTTAGGCCAACCTGTTGCAGCAGCCTGTTCGCTGATAAATAAGGAACAGCTAGCTTTAAGTGAGGCAATTTTCCTACTGTTTCCTTTTTGTAAAACACTTGAAACTGATTCTGTCTGAGAATTTCCCATTTGTGTCTCAGTACTTTCGAGAAGTTTGCATCATCAGGAATGCCAGGTGCTTGTCATATGATGGTAACCAGTCTGATTGTGGTCTTTGCACAATGGTTCTCTTCACAAGATTCAACATTGATGTTCTGAGCCTGTAGCTCTATTTGAACTGCTTACTTCTTCCAAAATCTAGACATTAGATGACTGCCACTTTGAATAATGAGCTTTGGATGACATATAATGGTGACAGCAGCAGGAAAAGATAACCCACGCAATAGGTTTAAAACGTAGACCAACCTATGTAGAGTAATCATGATCACTTACTGAGCATTCCCTGTATAGTAGACACTGTTGTAAGGCCTTTTCATCATTCTTCTGGTTGCATTAACAAGATCCCTAAACGATAAAGAGGTCTGCCACTCTCACCGGGTGTGCAACTGCAAAGTGAAAAGTCTAGAAAATGACCCTGAATCCCCGTAGCCTTAAGGCTTACCCATTCCAGGGAGTGGTGCAACTTCGCTGTGGAAATGAAAATGTGTGGAAGCCTGGGGAGGAGCAGAATTTGAGAATGCAGATTCTCTTTGTGAATCAGTGGTAAAAGTGAAGATAAGAACTGGGGACCAAAGGACACTGGAAAAGTTCTCTTCACTGTCAAGCCTGGACATAGGTTGCTTCTAAGCTTCTGACTGTCTGGCTACATGCTGTTTCTGCCAGCAGCAACCATTTCCACGTAGAGAATTCTTTTGGGATGTTATTTCCCATCCAAAACTCAGGTGGTGTGTTCTGGCAGAATGTAAGTCTTTCAGACGCATGGCCATTAAGTTAGTCCAAATCAGTGGAGTAAAGCATACTTTTTCACTGTTTTTTGTTGTTGTAGTTGTTGTTGTTGTTGTTGTTGAAACAGAACAAGTTATTTGTCTGTAACCGACACAGTTGCCCTTCTCATCCAGCCGAGAGTTGGGAATTCTCCTGCTATCTTGCCCCCTGTAATAAACTTATGAATACGTCTGAGAGTCAAGGGAATTGAATCCTACTGATAGTGTTGAAACCCTGATCAAGCTGTGCATGATCTCTCTCTGTATTTCACTGAAAGGATTTGAAAATGATTGAGAGATCTTTCAATGCAAAAGCTTAAGAGGTTAACTATTAATACCATGCTAGATCCATATACCCAGTGAGCAGAGGGTCTAGAATGTAACAATGTCTCTGTCTCACCAAAGCCAGTCCTTCCCCATGGAGCCACAGTGCTTTCTAATATAGAAAGAGGACTTTGCAAACGAGAGGCCACATATTTTCACAAATACGATTTCTGTTTGTGAGCAAAGGACAAAGTGTGACAGTTAAAAAATCACTTTTTCTTGTAAAATCTTTTAACACTATCTGTCAGCTCACTTTTTTAGCCTGTGTATCTATTGATTATCTCAGAACTGTAAATATTTTTTATCATTTCTACAAAAACTCTTTGCTTTTTAATGGAGCATTTTTCTGGTGCCAGACAACGTTAGTTTTAGACAATTCTGCACAATTTTACAAATATTTCTCTGGCTGTATTTTCATCCAGGACTCTATCTGCAGCCTTATATTTTACCATATTCTTAAAACTATAAGAAACATAATTCCTATGAATGTATTGGCATCATGAAAAATGTCTTCTTCTGGTATTTTGTATCAGAGGTCCTAGTTTCTAACATTATAAACCTGAATTTTATTCTCATTAAAATTCTGGCCAGCTCTTCTGTCATCCATTTTTAGTTATGGCTTCAAAAACCAGCTATGGCACTAAGGCAAGGCCACATCAACTCCAGGTATAAAGGAGGTCCATGCCCATTGCATGCTGTATTCCTTTTCTGTATAAGGGTAATGTGCTAAAGTTACTTTCCTCCCTTACAGATGAGTTGTTTTTCAACCAGAAAAACAAGATGAAAGAAACAAAAATGATGTGTGTCTGATATACTGAGATTTGATAGCATCATATACATTTGAAACCAAGAAAGAATCTGTTCTACATATACAGAATTTCCGAGTTCCCAGAATACTTTCATATAATTTATCACATTTATCCTGCTGTTTCTTCTATAATATTATCATCTCAATCCTAGAGATTAGTGTTAGGAGATTTAGGGCATTAGTGGTTTGTTCAAATCTTCCCACCCTTTCTACTATGTTTTATGATTTAAGTGTTCTGATATAATTTCACAGGTTTTTTTTTGGTCGTTTTTGAGACAATCTTGCTGTGCAGTTCAGGGTGGTCTTGAGCTCAATTTGTAGCCCAGGCTGGTCTCAAACTCTCAATGATTTGCCTGTCTCACCTTCCCGAGTGCTGGGATTACAGGCATGTGCCACCACACCTGCTAATTTCATAGCTTTTATGGCTTCAAATAACTTGTTTTGGACATCATTGGAGACAAAGTTGAAGAAGTTAGAATGATTCCATGTTGTTTCTTTCTTTAAGTTAATGGGACCTCATGGACTGAATGTCTTAAAATGGTTTGCAGTGTTTTCTGTTCTAAGTTACCCATTCTGGGAACCACAGGAATTTTGATTTTCCTGACCATTTGTCCTCCATCAAGCCCCAGTGTTTAAAGAATATTATTTTTATGTGCCAATGATTGCAGTATTTGCATGTGCAAATCATGTAATTACTTAACTACCCAAATTGTGCATGGAACTAAGGTAATTATGAACTTAGAAAATTGCTTTAAGAATCTGACCCTGGAAAAATTATGATAGCAGAAAATGAGTGCTGGAGTGGGAATTTCTTGCAAGGCTGATTTTGTTATTGTCATTTTTCTTTAGTGGAAAGCTCAGCTAGGTTGATTAAGTTGCCTTCCTTGCCTCAGTTTTGACATCTTAAGAATGAAAATAATATTTTCACTACCTACTTCTAGTGGGTCATGTGAGAAAATTTGAGATAATGGATATAAGTGATTTTGGGGAAAAGGCAAAACATTAAAATGGAGTGACTACTTTGTAGGGATTCCTTAACTTCTACTTTTGGAATAAATAGAAATTAAACAGAAATAAATAGAAATTTTATATGAATATTTCATCTATTCAAGGGCTGTATTTCATATTATGGTAAAATTAAAAATAAAAGGAAGTTGTGGAAACAGAATAACATATCTATCTCTGGGATGCACAGTGATTTTTCATTTGATTCTCTTAATAATGCTATATGACATATAGAGGAGAAAAGATTACCTACAGCTACGTATGATGAACTGGCAGCTTACTAAATTTAAAAGATTGATACCAATTGTAGGAGCTTTAAAGAGGCATATTGAAAATTAAGCACCAAAGTGTCTGAACTTAATTATCCTTTTTATTTTGATAACTTAGACATTTCTTTTTTAAAATTTTATTTAAAGAGAAAAAAAAAACAATAAAAGGTAGCAACAATATAGAATTCCAAGGAAGAGAGGAAAAGAACAACAACAACAACAAAAAACTAAGAAATTATTACTTCACAAATTACATACTGATTTCTTGGAAATAGTTGTTCAAATTACAAAGTTAAAACATGTAAAGTAGACATTCAAATAGTGAGACTGTTAACAGTTCTGCTCCACAATCTGACAAAAACAGCAATATGGTCATCCATCTCATACACTCAGATATACATGCAATTATATCAAAAGGGTAAAATTAAACACAACAAAACAGAACAAAGCGAGTCATAAGAAAGCAATGTAAGAGACATAAATTTCAAAGCTAGACAATCGGAGATATGCACTCTCTATTTTATTGACTCTTGTTTTCTTCCAAATAGTTGTCCATATTGTCACATACAGGGAATTCACATGAAACAACCTAGTATGGAATTGATCTCAGCAGGACGAGGAAGGCATTTTAGATCTTCGAGACCTGACAATAGGGAAGCCAAGAATGGCTGTCATAGTGTCTCTCGTTCTCTTCAAAACAGCTGTCCATACCTTCATGTGTGTTGAACTTAAGCAAAACAAAACAAGCTAAAATCACTTTGAACAAAGAATGATAGTTTTGCTGGATTTCACATCATGACATTATGGAATCAGCTCTGTGTACTGTAGTGTCTCTTTTTCTTCAAAGTAGTTGTTCATTTCAACATGTGTTATATAGTTGGTTCTCGTAAACTGTTTATAAGTTCTACACATGCATGAGTCTCTATGTGTATATGTATCCTTTCTGTATTAGAGCGAAAAACAAAACAAAGCAAGACAAAACAATTCCTAGAAAAGCATGAAGCAAAAAGTCACATAAAACCACAATACAAGGTGATCTACAATGGTAACTTAGACATTTATGTTAAATACCATGTTGCTTTTAGATTGGTAGTTATAATTATGTGTAAGTTAGCTACTAAATACACTCAGAAATTATCTGATTCCCAATAATTGGGTGAATATTATCACTTGCCTTCAAAAAATTTAATATTACTATTGCAGTAATATTTTGCTAGTAAAATGTATTTTAAGAAGGTAGATGTTCTTTAAGTCTACTTAAGAGAATGTCAATCAGTGGATTGTGACTATACTTTATCTATTTGGTGAAGCATTAAAAAAAAAGTATAGAGATTAGATACAACATTAGTTTAGGTTCTTGGTCCTCTGTGAAGAAACTCAAATTACTCTCCAAGTTTCCTGTAATCCGCCTAACCTTTCCTCCAGACTGATTATGAATGTACTCAGTAGAGCAATATCTGATAAGAGCCTGCATACACTGATACAGTTCTCTAAATAACATTCTCATTAGGTACCCACAACTTTGAGCTACTGAAAGCAATCTAAAGAGCAAAAAAGTATGCAGGAGTTTGAAGTTTCTGGATCCAAGTGATATTTTGAAGGTGATTCTGAGGATGTGTGACAAGAGCAGAATGACAGTTACTGAGTTCAATTCTGTATCCTGTTTTCTAACCATGGGATGTTTCCATCTCTCTTTGTCAGGACAGATGTTTCCAGACACAAAAAGGACCAGAGATATCTCCCTTGGTTATTAAATGAGGGTGCTTCAAAGAATATGGGCCACCAAGTTATCTATACCCAATGACTTGGCAGGAAGTAGAATCATCACCTCCTTTCACAGTCATAATATGTCTGAAATTGTGTTTATTCTGGTAAAATAAACAGTCATTAGCATGATTCACATTTTTCCAGCTTCAGAAAAGGACAGATAAATCATCATTACCCTCCTCAAACCTTTACCTCACTTTTTCAGATTGGAAGTATTTACATGAGTAGCTACCATTCCTTAAGCATTTACCTCGTATTTGTCCTTTTGCTAAACAGAAATCTATGCCTTATATATGCTCCCATAGTAGCCTCATTCCTTGAGTTTACAGGCAAGGATAAAGAAGCTTAATGAACTTAACTAACTTGCATAAACTGACACTGATTGACTTTCATTTGTAAGTATTTATTTCAGTTACCTATGCACCCCCAAATTTCTTTATTTGATTACTTCATGGCAGGCAGTCCAATTACTAACTCAATCCACATATGCTTAGAAAGATTAGCTTTCATATCTAGACCTGTCAATCAGACAAATACATGAAGTCATATGTCCTTTCATTGTTCATATCTTTAGTTTTTTCCAGAGTCATGTAGCATCAATATATTAATTGATAATGATCAATAATATTTTCTCAGCATCATGATATTTCAATTGAGTATACAATGTGAACAATAAAAGAACACTGTAATGGAAGGTAAATTTACTTCTTTAGGAGGTAGCTTTATTACCCATTGAGTAGATTTTATTAAGCCTAGAGAAAGCTCCCAGCATGGAATTTATGACTTGGTTTGGAATATGGTCTTGAACAACAACAACTCTGCCAATTAATTGTAGATATGACAAGAGCAGTGCATCTACAGAATGAATTTTGTCTTTATTGAAGGCATGCTGAATTCTTCCTTTACTCACATTTAGAGGCTCTAAGTAACTCAGCAATGTAACAAACACTTAACATCTATCAAGAGGTAGATGTATACTAGGGGCTGAAAACACAAAGATGATGGAATAATCCAACAGGAAAGGAAAAACCCAGGGTATAGAGGGAATATGAGAGCTAGGGATATAAGTAAGGCACTCCAGGAAAGTTTCTCCAGCTGGAAACTCAGCTGAGATCTAGTCTGTGTAGGCAATTACTATAATCAAGTCAGTTTCTCTAATTTTGAGTTTCCCCATTTAATTTCTATACAGAAGCTTGCTAATGAAATTTCAAAGGTCCATCCCCTGGAGCCCATGGGAGGAGATTAGTGAGTGCCTCCAGTGGCCTGCTCTGGTACCACAGTGGTCTCAACCAGCTCTGAAGTGGCCCTAGGATCTTTGAAATTACCAGAATTTCATTTACCAGAATGATTTACCAGAATAACTCATGTAGAGCTCTGACGGCCACTATCCAGAAGTGGCTTCTGAGCATTCAACACATGGCTAGTATGAATGGAAATCTGATACAGATACAAAATTCTCCTGGAATTTCAAAGACTTAATATGAAAAAAATAATGCATGATATCTCTTTAACATTTTTATAGAGATTACATGCTGCATATATTGGTTTAAAACATATCCTTAAAATTAATTTCATTCAATGTTTAAATTTCTTCTTAAAGTGAGAATACTTAAAAATGACTACAATATTTAAAGTAATATATGTGGCTCACATTGTTTTTCTGTTGGGTACTACTGATCTATTCACACTGACATAGGGCTTTTAAAAAGACATTTTGAGCAGTGGAGAAAAGCATACAGCCCAGCCCCTGTGCACAAGCAAGCCATCATTGGGATTCTTCCATGATTAACCAGCAAAGATAAGGAGAAGCAGCCAGCCCAGCCCCTACACATGCAGTGAACCATTGGGACTCTCCTGAAGGTAGCCAGCACAGGCCAGGAGAAGCAGCCAGCTATACCCTGGAGAAGCTGCATGTATTTGGAGAAGCCTGTGCCACACCCCTATACCTCCTGGGGAACCAGAGTTAGGAGAAGCCCAGGTGCCTGACCCATCTCCCTACACTGTGGATGGCTAGCCAGTGTGGGAAGTGCGTGGGACCTCACAACCTGCTCCTCTGGAGGAACCCAGGAAAATGTCAAAACAAACAAGAAAAAGGCAATCTCTGGCCTCAGCCCAAACAGAGCAAGTCCAGGAGACATGGAAATGGAAGAAAGTGGATGTGTCACACCTGAAATTTCTTGGATGATGGCAGCTGAAGAAAACAAATTACTTCTTGAGACTGTAAAAGAAATCAGATCAGTAATAATGTCTCTGGTAAAAGAAGAAATCACAAACATCATAAAAGGGTTGTTAAAGATATCTAAAAGAGACATAGTTAAAAAAAAAAAAAAGAGGACCATAGGAGAATGAGGGAAACCTTGAATGAAAAATACAGAGAATTGGATTGCTTGAAACAGACTCAGAAAGCTATCCAGGAAATTAAAAACTCTATTGAAAGCTGGAAAAACTGCTTGAAATAAATTGAAGATAGACTTTAGACCCTGAACACAGGGTGATAGCTAATGATCATGGAAGAAAAGTTCTCTTAAAAATATCAAGGAATCAGGAAATAACAATTCAACAGCTGCAAGATAACACAAAGAAAAATAAGATCATAAGTGTCACTGATAAAGCAGGAGTCAACACAAATGACATAAAGATATTATTTATAGAAATAATAGTAGACAATTTCCCAATCATGGGGAAAGGACCTGCCATACAGATAAGTGATACATATAGAACTCCAACAAGCCATAAACAAAATAAATCTACACCCAGACATATAGTAATCAAGAGCCCAGAAATTCAGCACAAGAACCTAATATTAAAGGCTGTTAGAGAAAAGAAACAGATCACCTATAAAAGAATATTCATCAGAATCATGAGAGACTTCTCAATGCAAACCATCAAGTCTAGAAGAGCTTGGAGTGAAGTATTTCAAATCCTGAAAGAAAACAGCTCCAACTCAGGTTGATGTACCCTAAAAAACTATCTTTCAAGATTAATGGAGAAATAAGATACTTCCATGACAAAGAACAACTGAAGGAATTTATCACCCCCAAACCAATGCTACAAAGAGTATCCAAGGGTATTCTAGAGAGAGATAAAAATGAATGCAGT
>PVJX010009227.1:0-61903 GCA_004027295.1 Dolichotis patagonum
GATGAGCGACAAGGTTTCAAGAGCAACTCCTTCATCAAGATCTCATATGGATCCCATTTTATACTGTTTTAAAAATAATTAGGAGCTGTGTTTTCTATTGAGCTCATTCATCAAAATTATGTAAATCTTTAAATGCACAGTTTGCAAATGCCTATAACAGATTAAAATACTATATATATCACAGTCTATTAATTCTTTATGCATTTACCACAATTCTATTGCTAATAGGAGAAATATGGAAAAATAACAGATGCCAAGATTATGCTAAATTGTTACACTAGCAGTTATGTTGTTATATAGCTTATTTCCTTATATCTAAACTGTGTGATAAAACTCTTTGTGGAATGCAGGTTTATGAAGTTTCCTCAAAGGTCTTTGTGCTAAACAGAATGTCATTGATCATTGAATTAACATGATAGTAGGAAGATAAAAATATGCTTGCTTAGACTAGGGACATGTTAATATTGTGTCTCTCAAAGAAGCATAATGAACTGTCACCTATATTGGCTGGCACTTGTTGGAATGTGTGTTATGTATGTGTATTTTACCAGAACAACCTACCTTCCATTTCTATACCTGGCTCCTTTTACTCTTTCATCCTAAATCTTACCTCTGGTTCTAAAGTTGATTTCAAAGCATGTTATGTAGATGTGAGAATCTGCCAAAATGAAACCCAATAATCTGTATAATGAAACAAAACAAAACACAACACAACAAAATAAAACAGTAACACATCTCTAGTCACTGGCTCAGTATCCAGATTGAAATCTTCCTCTGATCTTATACTTCAATTGTAAGCAATCCCTCTCTCTTTTCCTCACTTTCTTCTTTCCTTTTTTCCTTCCTCCATTCTTTCCTTCCTTCCCTCCCTTCCTCTCTCTCCCTCCTTTTTCTCCCTCTTCATTTTGTCAATACATCTTAGCTAAGAATTATGGGCACATTTTTAGCTAGATGTTCTCTTCTCAGAGAGTATATACTTATCAGATATTGAATGTGGAAAATTTAGAATCACAAGAGCCAGGCTACTATGGAACTAAAGTACCGAATGAAGTCACCTTACTTGAACTTCAGGAAAGTGATCCTTAGAGAATTGGAATCCATGAAATCTACTGGATGTGTGTATACAGCGAAATAGAATGAAGCAAGAATGTGCTTTCTAGCACAGTGCATGGAAAGGTTCTGATATGAGACCGTGTTTGAGGAACAAATAGAGACAAAGGAATCTTAGGTGGTAGAGGCTCATTCTTCATCAAGAATGTGTTACACTTGACAAAAAGAAGTCATTGGATTATTTTAGGGCAAGAAGAAGTACATCCAGAGAGGTGGGAACTTTCTGTTGTCCAACTACAAGCTCACAGAAAGCTAAGATGGCATTCCCCGGCTGTGGGAGAGGTGATTGTGAAGGCCACAGATGTCATCTAGCATTGACCCAATGAAATAATTAAACATTAGATCTGTAGGATCCTACTCTAGATCATGCTACATGCATCATTTGAATAACTCCTGGTCCCTAGTATAGATGGAGTGTCTAGCTAGGGAATATAATGTAACCAGGTTGCCTTGGGTACAGACACACATGAACAGTGAGAAATAGCTCTTTTTGTTGGTCAGGATCCTAAAGCGAGCAGTTCTTGAACACCAAAGACCACACAGTTTGGGTATAAGTCATATAGTTAAACTAGGGGAATGAGTACAAAGAGCTCTAGATTTCATGTCAATACCTTCTAAAAGGAACAACCCAACAGACAAAATGATTTATCCAGCCATTTTCTGCAGCCTTCACACTCAGTTAACCCAGTGTTTTGACCAATGGGCTCATGAATAGAAGGGCAATGGAGGTGAGGATTTCACTTAGCCCAATGGCTATTTAAGTAAAGTCCCCTTATAATGATAATCTAGCGTTGCTGGAATTTAATTACTGCTTAGTTTTTTGCTAGCAAAGACCAAAATTGAGTCTTCCATCCTATAAAAGACAAACTAACCACTGATGAAAACAGACTCTCTTTATAATAGAAACTTATTCTCAATGAAATTTGGTAATTTATTTTGGATATAGGTTTGTTATACATGCCTGTACCAACCTACTCCTTCAACACTATCCAAGTGCTTTCATGTGATAATCCATGCAAACAGTAATTTTAACACTATTCCCACTGTGAAATGAAAAGCCAGTTTTGGGAAAGTTAAGCCTAAAAGAGGAGAGGCCAATAAAAAGCAAATTTAATATTTCAGGGGGAAGTGGATAATGGTTTAGACTAGGATTGTGGTATGGTGATGGACCATTTCTGAGTTGGAATCTACACTAGAAATTGATTGGCTATGTAGCTTAGCTTATTTAGCTTCCCATATGGAAAGTGCCTTTTGCTGTCTTAGAACTCATACCTGCTACCCTACTTGCATTTGTCATTGATTCTCCAGGACTATTAGAGAAACACATTCTGTCTTTGGACACACACTTACTGTGGCATTTGGCTACTTATTGCCAAATTCTCCTTCTAACCATTCCTCATGGAGGTACACAAATTGTCACCAAGCATATTTCAATCAGATCCCACTTTCTTTTTAAACCACTTTAATTACTTTTTCCTGGGCACATCCTCAGCTTTATATTTAGTGCTGATTTTTTTTGCTTCTCGGTCTGACACTGTATGACTGAGGTATTCCATATCTGAATGAACCCCACATTGGATAAGTAATAGATTACTATCAATTACAATAACATCATTCTGAACTAATTCCTCCAACAGATTGCCTCAATCCATGCAACTATTCAAGCTTCTGACATGTACTGATCTGTAAGGTTATACATTTTCCTTAGGACTGGATGTTTTCTAGGGGAAATAATGTTATTTTTCCCTATGGATAAGAGAGATAGCTTGGATGCTTTAAACAATGACAACATATCTTTGCTTACCTCCTTCCTTAGATCTTACCTCTCTATTGGAATAGATAAGCCTTCTGTCTAGCTGAGAACACAACTCCCATTCTGCACCTTTTTAAACATCGTAGAAACTCTACTCACATCTAGTGCATAAAACATATGGTTTTCATACTTTGCCATATCTCAAGATACATTCATTTAGAATTCCCTGTGAGTAAATTCAGTAAGGAACTGAATACAAGCCAGGCTCTGAAAAATCTTGCTTATGATCTTTGATGCTTGAAAAGAACCAAGTGTTGAAGCAAGCAAGAAATACATGTGTCAAACCTTAAACAGTTAAAAGCAACATAAACAGTAGTTAAGAGTAGTATCCCAAGTACATAGATAAAGAATTTTGCATTTCCTGTTGCAGAGACACTTCCCTTCCTGGATACATTCATGTTTTTGTTTTAACCACATTATTGGGTGACACATTTTAGTTTCCCATCAAGTGAAGAAAGCCAGTGAATGAGTGAATGGGATGTAACACATTGAACTGTGAGTAAATGTGACATTCTCAGATTCAGGATGGGCCTCCATTACCTGTCCCGTTCTAGTGGACTACAGTGGAGTCTGCCACCAACCAAAGTTGCTTTAAACTTGCAGTCTGAGGAGGCTGCTGAATGACCTGCTGAGTTTGGTGACCTGTGTACATGCTTGGTACTGTTCCCTCAATAAGAAATTTTTGTGTTTAAGCTAATAAACTTAATATAGTTGGTAGCTTACTTCTTCTATACAGTACCAAAATTAATAAACATTTTGAAAAGCAAGAGATTATTTCAGTCTGATATTCTAAAATATACTTTTTAGGCAGTGTATATTTTACCTGGTTCTGAATTATGGGATTTGATTTTAATACATCAAGGTAGGTGTAGGAGTAGATTTTTAAGATTTATGACAGTTTAAGGCAAAAATCAAAGAAAGCTTTTGTTCTAATAAGCATGAAAGGGCAAGCAGCAAATCAGTTTGAGCAAAGCAGATTTTAAGTCATTCAAAGAAAGGATGGGTAATTAGATCATAGAAAACTTTTAATATCTAGATAAACATTTTGATTTTATAACTTTGACAATGTGAATATTTCAGTGCTGACACAGTGATGTACTGTACTAAACTTGACCTTGCACACATAGTTTGAAGCCAAATTGAACTATCTCTGGAAGTCCAAATAAAGAGGTCTGTGAAATAGTTTTACATGAATTACTAAAACCAAAAATGTTAGGTTGAACGTTGGAATTGCTGGTGTAGCTATGAAACGACATTTATCTTTTAATCTATCAATCTTTTTTTTGGTACCGGGAATCAAACTTATGATCTTGCACTTGCCAGGCAAGCCCTGTTCCCATGAGCCATATCCCCAGCTCAATTTATCAATTCTAAATCTTTTTTTTTTTTTGATATGGCAGATCGAACCCACGACCTGGCACTTGGCAGGCAGGCACTTATGCCACTGAGCTAAATACCTGTTCTTCAATTCTAAATCTCAAGTATTTTCTTGTTTTGTAAATAAAATTTCATAAGCAGATAATAATCTGTTTGAAATGCCTCCCAGCATGACCAAAGTTTACCCAGTTGTATTTGTGAAATGAGGAACATTCATTCTGTAGATCTAAGCTATAATGTTAAACACTTAATTTCTAAGAACAGAGAAGGCATTACTATGTACAGTGTAGGGTGGCTCAAAGGGCAGGGTAGTGTTCAGGGTGGTTTTCCTAAGCTGTGGGAACTGCAGTCAATAAGAGGGCATTGATTCTCCCTAAGTATCATCAATTATTTTGTAAGATCATGAGGACCAAAAGATTGGGATAGAGCTGTCAGAGAGCTAGGTATACATAAAGAGGCAGGGGATGCACTGTGAAGGAAATGTGAAACCACAGATAAATCAGGAGGAAATGAGCAATTCAATAGAGACTCGGCTCACTGAACCTTCTTTAGTGTGAAGAATGAGAGTTTAGTGGAAGAGGGAATAAAGTAGAACCAGAAATCATAAAACAAAGTTTTGGCTGTACCTATTTTAAGTACATTAGAGTCTCTTTATTTGGGAAACTGCTCAGACAGTGGTTAGAGAAGTGGGATAAATAGCACTGGCATCCTCAGTGAGGTACTTTCAACTGCTTAAATGCTTATCAGTGTACCACTAAATTCATTTAGGAGGAAGAGAAAGAAAATTTGTAGCAGACTAATGCATCTCACATTAATATGCTTTTGTATCTTTTTGTATCTGTTGAACTTGTCTTCATTTCCTCATTTTAACTCTCACATCAGTCATCATTAATTCTTAAAATAGGTTGTGTTTACCATGATCATCTGGAAATAACTAAACAAAATGTTCATGCATAAACCCAGATTTCTGCTTACCAAGGACTCTCAAGATGATTAATGATGATCAGTTAAATATTGCATCAGTCAGTAACAGAAAGCAAATGCATAGAAGAGCAAATGAACATTAGATTCTCCTTCTAAGAATAGGGATGTGCGAAGAGAAATGTACCTTACAGTAGCTCCTTCCCAGCAATCTAACATGCCATGTGACATGCTTACAAATTCCTCTATGTAACTCACTGATTACATAGGTCCTTTCCTGTGTTTTATGTTAAGAATGAAGAACAAGAAGTCTTGGAAGCATGATTTACCATATTTATTCATTACTTAACTCATTAACTATTTCTTGACTACCTACTTTGTGTTAGGCATGAGAATGAGTCTAGGGTAAAATGCGGTGGAAGAGTTCCCATAATCCCTTCTTTCGCAGATGAAACAAACATTAAGCAAATAATTACAATAAATTATAATAAACTAGGATATGTTTTGTAGTGGGAAGATGAAGGGTGGTATTCAGGTGCATAACTGGGAGTCATTTCTAATCAGTAGGCTACAGAATTTCTCCCTGAGAAACTCATGTTTGAATTGAGATTTAGAGAAACAGTGAGATGAGCCAGAAGAAAGTGCCGGGAAGCGGAGGGTCTTTGGAGGAAAGAAGATTGTTGGCTAAGAACATGAACAGCTTAGTGAGATAAAGTGAAGCAAAAGAATTTCAGTATATTTGGAGAATGAAATATCTGCCACAGTAGCCAGATATCAATCTGGAGATGAATCTGCAGGCACAGGCCGTGTAGTAAACTCAAGACCTTATGTTAAATTTTGCGTTAGGAGCAGTGAAAATCCATGGAAGAGTTTCAAGCAGTTAGAGCTCAGTGCTATAGGACAGAGAGTGAATAAGCCGGAGGGTGTGAGACCTGGCACCAACTCTTCTCGTACATACGAGAGATGACTTGTGCATGCAACCGGAGGGAAGTAACCTGGATAGAGATAGGACAAATTCAAGCACTATCTAGAGAGCAGACTCACTGCTTTCTAAGATGGTGGGATCAGACGCGCCTTTGAGGCAGCTGGTTCCAGAAACCGATAGATGGTATTTTATTTTCTACCATAAAGGAACCTAAAGGAATGGAAAAGTTTTAGAGGGAAAGTTATTAGATTTATGTTGAACTACTATGAGATCTAAGTAAAAATTATTTAGTTGTATATTCTTGTCTAAAACTCAAAAGAGGTACCTGGAATGGAGTGTATATGTATTATGCATATATTTGGGAAATATTCACATAAAGAAGATAAGACTTTAATAATAAATGAGATCACTCAAATTGCTTGTGTACCACAGATAGGATAGAAGTGACAAGTACATAAAGAGGCAGGAAAGGTGCTTAGGAAACAGGAAATAATCAAGGAAGTGTCAGGGAAGTCATGGGCATAGTGTTGTGAGAAGGAATAGTTCTCTTGCATGTTAGCAGAAGAACTCAAAACTGTTAATTTGGCCAAAAGAGCATTGGTTGTTACTGTTGTCTGCAGGAAAAAGAAGTCCAATAGATTGATGGGAGTGGAAGTCAGAGCCCAGTGAGACATTATGAATCAGAGTGCTAGTAGAGATAGAATCACTGGAAAGGATTTGAGGTCTATTGAAAGTTGCTGTGATTTTTACAATAACCTTAGAGTATTTACATATTAATGAGAAAAGGCCAGTTTGACGATTGTCTAAGTTACCTCCTTGTCATGGGGACAAAATACCCACATGTTAAAGGAGAAAAGGTTTATTTTAGTTCAGTTTGTACAGGTTGAAGTCCACAGTTGCATGACCAGAGAGTGCAGTCACTGTTACCAATCATAAGATTTCACTAAACCAAGACATTTCTGGCACAGATAGAATTTCATTATTTTTCAAAAGAATAGTTTGATGCCTTGTTGATGGTCAAAAATGGAGGGGGTATGAAGCTGTTTTATGAAAAATATTGCCCACTCTCAACTTCCCTTTTTCTTGGCATGTATCTTTTTCTCACTTTTGTTTTACTTGTATAATTGTCATTATTTGGAGCTGTAAGAATAATAAGAGATATTCAATAGTGCAATTAGCTTTGAAGTAAAATAGGAAAACTAAATTATTTTTCTCTATGAAGTTTTAAGTAAGCTCCACTTTGATAGTCAATCATTAGTCACTCTATGTTGAAAATATGATCTGAAAAATGTGTTGTTAGATAGTCTTGTCATTGTGTGAACATTACACAGTGTGGTCACATAAACCTAGATGACACAGCCAACTGCACACCAAAGCTATATGGTGTGTGTGTTACTGGCAAACCTGCACCTCATACTGCAGGTGGTTTGAACATGAGAGCATTTGTGTATCTAAACATATTACATGAAAGAAAAGAAAGCTGCCACTGGCTTGGCCTTCATGTGAGTGAAGGTCCTTTTCAGACATGCATCTCTTGACTGGGGAGGGTTCACTCACGTTAATGATTTGCTGTGGTAAGACATTTTCTTCCCAAATTCTCTTTCCAAAAATTCTTCTGCTGGTCTCATACTAGCACTCATACTTCCTTATTATGTAATACACAGTGGTTCTTGAATGCTTAATCCACCCAGTGCTTCTAGTAAGTTCAACATTATACTAGCAGTTACGGCTGCTTTTTATCTTCCTTCTTTCTGTCCTTTTTTCCTTCTTAAAGAAACAGAAATTCAATAACATACATATGTGTTATGATAAGAAATGCAGTGATATGTCTTTAAATTTTTTAAACAATTATGACAGGAAAGAGCATTGCCATTAAGCCTTCTTCAGTATTCCTCTTTGCTTTGAACTCAAACATTTTCTTTGACTGCAATCACCATAGTGCTGAGAGGGTTACTGTCTGTGTCCACTCTTTAGCCTAGGTCATTAAAGTTTCTTCCACATCTGGCAGAGTTCCCTTCTAGAATTTTTGTTGGCCCTCAGCCATCAGTGTAACAGATCCTTTAATAGCTTCCTTAATTGTGCAGTTGTTCTTTGGATCTTGGCTGTGGTGATATAGAACATGCCTGACTGGTCAACAATCATGTTATTGATTCTCTGCTTTCATAGTCCTTTAAACTTTGGGTAGTTTTAATATAATTGTTCAGGTCAATTCCTCTTCCTTGAAAATTATGAATGGATTTTGTATGTGTGTGGTCCATTGGGAACCAAAAACTATGAGGTTAAACAACAAACATGATGTGGTCTAGAGACTGTAGTCATGAGGGGCACAAGGCTATTGCTGGTGTAACCTGGCAAGTGGTTCCAGTGCAAACTTTTCTTATGAGTAAGAGTACACTCAAAATAATGATAAAAATATATTATAATAAGTACATGAGCCATTAGTATAGGCACTTATTATAATGTATCACATATTATATGTAGCTGTATATTCTATACTTTTATTCAGCTGGAAGCACAGTAGATTTGTTCAACCAGCACTAAGGAAAGACATGTGAGACATGCGTTATGCTATGGTGTCACTGAATGATAGAAAGTTTTTTCTATCATTATTTTCTTCACAGACCGCTATGATATATGTGACCATCTTTGACTAACATGTCGTTCTGAGACACATGATTGTATGAAAAGTTAACACTAAAGCTTATAAACATCAAGTGCATGATCCATTAGGTTAACAATAGTATGTACAGGGAAAAGTATTTGTTCAACTTGGTAATTTTCAGCTGCCATTATCTAAAGCCTACTGTATATTACAACCAATTTAGATTTTATGTAGAGACTTGTATACCTCATTAATAATGAACAGAACCTCATTCCTTGCTGGATTTCTGTATAATCTTTACCGTTTGGCTGTAGTGAAGAAAATTAGTATCCTCAACAAGTATTTGTCTATGTGAAGTTCTTTTGCAGTCTCTTTTTGCAGAATGGTCAGCTTTCTATCTTACTTTTTTCAATTCTATTCTATTTGAAAGATCTTGGAAATGCTCTTCATGAGTTAGTGGTACTATATTCTGTTCAACAAATGGCAAAACACCTATAAAAATGTCATACAGTTAAGGTTAGAGAGCTTCTTGGTGGCTCTCCTGACTCCCAATTGGTTTCCGTTGCTGGTTCATGCTACCATTTGTCTATTAAACTTTATCATTTTTATATTTGCAGTCATTAAAATACCAATCTATTGCAGTATGAAGCTAGACAGTGAAATTTCTGTGGGGAGATTTTCCATCACGAAGAATACTGAGGGTACTCATTTACTCAATGCCTCTGATATTTCTAGCAACAGAGCCATCTTAAAACAACTTTCTTGTCTTTTAACGATGGATGAATTTTTCAATAAATGTTGAAGTGAAGTAGCAGGTGAGAATGACAATATTTCAAATTTTTATATAGTTTGACAATTTTTCCCTGGGGCAGACTACACTGAAGGAGATTTTTAGAAGTATAATAGAACATAATATTCTTCACAAGTGGATTTATTAGCATCTCTCTGGGGGTCAGACGACACATATACAAAGCAGATTTTTTATTTTGTGGACTAATTTTTCTACCAGTTTTGTTATAGACATGTGAATATGTTTTATGTGTTCCCAGAGGAAAATTACTGACCAGAACATTCAGAAGTTTTGTTTTTGGGAGCTAAAATTTATAAAAACTAAATGATCATATTAACATTCAGATGTTTTATAGATTTATAGTAAAAACCAGTATATACCCCCAGTGCTGACTAGTGCTATACTTAACTAAAGCTAGGAGAGTTTTCTGCAGAAGCATGATATTGAGAAAGTGTGACCCAAAGCAGTCAGCAGAGTGCTAAGAGAAAGTTAGGAAACTGCATTTTTTCTTATTGGTCACTGCTTTGACATCCTTTTCTATGAATCAACACATGCACATGTGTAAAGATTTTTCCATTTTGCCTTAATATATTCCTTTGGCATTCCATGAGAAGTAGGTAGGTAGGTAGAAAGACAGATAATTTTGGAGATTAATTTCTGGGCCAAGACTTATTTATGTATCTCTGGGCTGAGATACATATTTAATATGTATCCATCTTTAAAAATGCTTTGCTGTGATGTTTTTCATCTATATATTAATGTTTCTAATGTCCAAGGTGAAATTTACAAAGAGTTAGATGAAACAGATAAAAGGAATAGACCTTTTCTATTGAAGAAGATCCAGGATTGAAATGAAGCTAACATTATCATGCATTTGAAGCATATGCATTCTGCCTTAGAGTCTACATGTGGGTCTATTCTGGGAAGTGAGGATTATAATTATGTAAGAAATTATATTTGAACTCTAAACTCAGGAATTTGAAAACTAGCTCAAGCATTGAGCTCTGTCACTGTGAATTTTGGTTACATATATTAGCACCTTACAACCTTATTGCATTTCCTGATTGGCATCTCCAGAAATAACATGCCCACCTTTCCTCTTTGTGCTCCTGGCAACACTTTGATAACTGTCCTTAGGGTTCCTTCTTCCATGTTCTTTCCTTCTTCCGTGTTCTCTATGACTCAGCATCCTGGCTTTCTTCTGATTTGGTGGATAACTTAGAGGTGTCCTTCGATATTACATCTTCTGTTGCCTGTGCTTTGTCTTTGATTTTTCTTGTTTTCTACAACTTGACATTACATTAACAGATACTGATGGATCTATCCCATAATAAATTCTGAATTCCACCATTTTTCACCATCCCACAGCTTTACCACCATTTCTTAAATTGCCATTATTTAATGACACTGTCTCATTTTTGGCCTGCCTAATTCTACCCTGATGCCTTCTGAGTACCCACAATCTAATTGTGGTTCATCACAAGAACACTCGCTTTATGGTCAAACCAAATCACTTCCTTATGTGAAAATGTTCAGGACACTGGTTCCTGTATTCATTATTTTAGAGTTTAAGTCATCTGTACAAGTAAAAAACATTTTCATAGCAGCAGAGGTGGAAACTTCGTTGACTATCATTTCATCCTCAATGCTTAACACAATGTCTAGCATGTAGTAGGTGATTGATAAATTTTTGGTGAATGAATAAATAAATATGTGATTGTTGCCAAGTATTCTAGTGGACTCATCAGGAGACACTTTGTATGAGGATTTCCTCTTATTCACTGAGGAAGTTCTTTTAGGTTTTAGGTGATAAGGAGGGAGTCTGTGTAAAATTTCAAATAGCTTCAATGTGAGTAACTCATTAATAGAATTTTAAATGGCCAATTTTCTCCCTGGTGATCAATCCCATCTTACAAATATGCTATAGAAGACTAATTTCAGAAGGTGAATGAGAGAATCCTGGGTAAGTTCTCTCTCTAGTATCAGGATAACAGTGAAGTCCATTCTGACTAGAGACTTCACAGTTGCTGGGGATATAGCTCAGTGACACAGTGCCTGCCTGCCTGGCAAACATGAGACCATGAGTTTGATTCCTGGAGACACACAGAGAGAGGGAGAGAGAGAGGGAGAGAGAGGGGGAGAGAGAGGGAGAGAGAGAGAGGAAGAGAGAGAGAGACACTCAAAAGTCTCAAAGTGCAGACTTCTTGGTCTTAGTTGGGCAGAGTACCTTACCCATTCCAAGTGTCAAAGGATCTGAAAAAATGCCCATTGCTGTGGAAGAAAATAAAAACAGGTTGTCATGGTTTATGTCGGTGGCCCCCAGGCCTCATGTATTTGTATTGTGCATTTGTGACTGGTTCATTGTCTAGTACTTGGATTGATGGTGTCAGTGCTACACCTTCTAGGGGATGGAGCCAGGATGTGATGTAATGGCAGGAAGAAGGTGTGTCTCTCTCTTTTGCCGGTTTCTACCTTGCTGTTTGCAGCGGCCATGAACTGCGGCCCACCACGCCACCCTGCCTTGGAGCCAACTGAGTATGGACTGAAACCTCCAAAAACTGTAAGAAATAAACCTTTCCTCTCCCAACTTTGGGCATCAGGTATTTTGTCTCAGCGATGAGTAAAAAGTAGCTAAGACACAGGTACAGATGACAAAGAAAACTGTATGTAAGGTGAGGACTTAAAAAATCCAGGGAGAGAGCACTGGGTGGAGAAGAAGCTTTTATGGATGTAGGTGATGTTTTGTCTGCGTGGCTGGTTAGCTCCTGGGAAGGGTGTAAGCCACTTCTGCTGACTAGAGTTGGCACTAATCAGGATGCCGAGTGATGGAATGACCAAAATGCGCATCTGTTAGAGCCAAAGGTTAAAGTTGAAAACAGACACAGACCAGTCCAGATGGGGTAAGAGGATAGCAGAACTTTTTCTTTCCTTAAGTAAAACTTTGATTTTCAATGTTGTGATTTCATAGCATCAAGGAATATTTCTAAATAAATGTCAGATAATATCTCATCCATGCTTCTAACACTGCATCTTCGCTAAATGACTAGCTGCTATTAAAATTTATAGTATGCTATAAATAATTCTGTTATCATATTATACTTGAAAAAAGTCTAATTTCTTCTTTTAACTATTCTGGCCAGATATTGTATGACAAATAGTCACAGTTGGAGTTTATATTTTCCCACTAAATAAGATATTTAGCAACTAGACAGTTGGTCCCAATTTTTAAACTGAGATACTTGCAGGGAACGATTTTCATTAAAATTGAAATATCTTTCCAATTATCTATTTTAAGTTAGTATTTTCTCAGTAGTCTTCTTATTTCCATTAGAATCATCAGTCATTTTATCCTGTAAAGTAATAGTTCATATTAATTATCTTTAATTGTTGGCCCTAAAATTGATGAAATAGCTACAGTGATAATTTATTTCTTACTTCTAGGCATGTATATATTTTTGAGAAATTAACTTTAAATTAAACCTTATGTGCACTTATATTTATAATTACTAACACCTAAGTATCATTCTGTTACTAGAATTCCCCAGTCATGATATCATTTATCTGTTTTAGCTTGTTTTATGCTACTATAACAAAATACTGCAGACTGGGTAAGTTATAATCCACAAAAATTTATTGACTTGTGGGTCTGTAAGCGGGTAAGTCCAAGATTGAGAGGCAAACAACTTCCAAAAGCCTTATTGCTGTGTTATCTTATGTCAGAAAGCAGAAAAGTGAAGAAAGTCAAGGTCAAGAGAGAGAAGAGGTCAAGGGAGAGAGAGAGAGAAAGACAAAGAGAGAGAAAGGAAGGCAAAGAGAGAGAAAGAAAGGCAAAGAGAGAGAAAAAGAGAGAGAGAAAGAAAAAGTGAAAGACAGAGAGAAAGAGAGAGAAAAAGAGAAAGATGAGAGAGAGAGAGAGAGAGAGAAAGAGAAAATACTACTTTATTATTTCTACACTATTAAATTTTGTCTGTGTTATAGTGCCTAATTGTATACAAATATAGGAAAAAATGTTGAAGTTGTATAAGCAGAAAAGAATTTTTAAAAACCTATTAAAGTTGAAATACACTCAGGTAGCTATTTGTTCAAGTCACATTAAGACATTTAAGTGGAAATGAGTGATATATAATAATTTGACATGTGCTCTGTAGCCACAAATACCCAGTTTTGTTTATTTATTCTTACTCAGGATGACTGAGCAGTAAGAAGTTTGTAACTTCTGAGTACCAGTTTGTTCATTTTAATATGGAAATAATAACAGACTGGAGTCAATGTTTGTAATCATCCAGTACAATATTTAACTCTCAGACGCTAATGCAAATTTAGTAATTATTATTTTGATGCATCATTCTTGACAAGATAATGCTTTATCTTATATTATTGAAATATTCATTTCATAATTTTTTATTAAATATGGTGTGTGATTGAAAATTATTATAAACATTTATACTAAAAAGTTTTATAGTAAAATACACATTGTCATTAATCCCTCAAAATAGTCTCCTTTGCTTCAAATATTCTTATCCAATCATTCTCGCCACTCTCTGAAATAGTCCTGGAGGTCCTTTTTCATTAGTGTCTTTAGCTGTGCAGTTTAAGTTGCCTTCATATCCTGATTTGATTTAAAATATTTACCTTTCATAGTTATTTTTGCCACTGGGAATAGCAAGACATCATATAGTACCAGATCTTATGAATAAACTGGATAAGGATATAGCATTTTGCAAGCTTATTTTTCCGTTGGATGATGCGCAATGACAACATTCACTAAATTTTTTACCACAATTTGTAAAGACAATTAAGGAAGAGTCTTTGCAGAAACTGGCAAAGAGGCTTTTGAACATGACCAGCTAGTGGCAGCACTAAGTGAGAGAGGTTCCAAAGACTGAGTCTGGGAAAACCAGTGTATGGTGCAGAAATAGACACACCTAATCTTTAAAGAAGCTCATAGACTAAATGTCCAAGGATAGAAAACAATGTTTCATGTAATGGTGAACCTGAAAGCCAGCAGCAGTAGTTATGTATTTTAAGGCAAGCAATCTTTAAGCCAAACTGATTAGAAGAGTCAAAGAAGGTCACAATATATTGGGAAAAGGAAAGATTCAGCATTGAGAGATAATAATTGTAAATGTGCATGCAGTAAATACTGTCAAGTTCAACTTCATAAAACAAATTTTACTAGAAATATAAGATCAGAGAACATGAATACAATCATATTGGTGGATATCAATACCAAATTTTCACAAATAAATCCATTTGACAAAAAATCAGCAAAAAATCATAATTTAGCCACATCTTTAAACAAATGGATTTAATAGGTATCTACAGAGTACTCAACCCAAAAACAGAATACTCACTCTTCTTAGCACTGCACACAACTTTCCCCAGAATAGACTACGTACTAAGCCATAAAGGTTGTTCAAATAAATATAAAAGAATCAAAATAATCCCATATTATCACATCACAGTGCAATGAAACTAGAAATTAATAGGAAAAGAAACCACAAAAATTATGTGGAATTTAAATGTTACTCTCTTAAATAGTCTATTTGTCATAGAAGAAATCAAAGAAATTAGAGAGTCCATAAAGTCAAACAGCAATGCTAGTACAGCTTATTAAAACTATGGGGTACAATGAAAGCAGTCCTAAAAGTGAAGTTTATAGTTGTGAATGTTTAAATCAGAGAAACAGAGCACTCCCCAATCAATTACATAATGATAGATCTCAAGGTCTTAGAAAAACAAAAACAATCCAAGTCTAAAAGACTACAAGAATTTAAAGATCAGAGTAACAAAATTGAGACTAAGAATACATTACAAAAAATGAATCAAAGAGTTTGTTCTATAAAAGGATAACCAAATAAAACCAAATCCTTAGTCAAGTTTACCAAAAGAAGAGACCGAGAGAAAAGACCCAAATCAATGCAATAAAACTTGTACTCCAATCAATTGGAGTATCTAATAGAAAGGTACATATTTCTAGATGTGTATACATTACCAAATGTTAACCAAGAATGTATATATTACTGAACAACCTAGTAACAGTGAATGATATTAAGGCAATAATAAAGCCTGCAATTCAGTGAATTCACTGTTGAATTTCCCAAGAACTTCAGGCAACATCTATTGTCAACACATTTCAAACACTTGAATGAAACTGAAAGGGAAAGAGTACCGCTAAACTCATTCCTAAAAGCTAGCATTACCTTGAAAATTACAGATCTATCTCTTAATGAACACAGATGCAAAAATCTTTGAGATATGGAAAACGAAATGTGACAAATCATTAAAAAGATTATACATACATTATACCGGAGATACAAAGATGGTTTGACAGATGTAAGTCAATAAATGTAAAACATCACACAAACAGAGCTAGGGACAAAAATCATATGATCATATTAATAGATGCAGAAAAAGTCTTTGATAAAATCCAGTGTCCATTCATGATAAAAAATAAGCATAAATGGCCTTTGCACAATAAAAGCCTTTTATGAAAAAACTACTGCCCACGTCATATTTAATAGAGAAACACCGAAAACCTTTTTCTCTAAAATCTGAAACAAGACAAAGATGTCCACTATCACTATTCCTGTGCAGTGTAGTGTTCAAAATATCAGCTAGAGCAAGTAGGCAAGGGAAAAAAATAAAAGAGATACAATTAGGAAAGGAAGAAGTCAAGACATTGTTACTCCAATATGACAAGGTGCTTTATGTAAGAGACAAAACAAAAACAACAACAAAACTCCAGGAAAAGGATTCCTAGAACAAACAAATTCAGCTCAATAGCAGGATATAAATCGTGCTCACACAAAATGAATAGCATTGCTGTATACCAACGATGAACCCAGTGGGGGGAAAAATCAACAAAACAAGGCCATTCACAATAGCTTCAAAAATTAAATATCTAGAAATTAATGTAACGAAGGAAGTGGAAGAGCTTTATATGAGAACTGTAAAACTCTGAAAAAGTACTTCAAACAGGATGTCAGAAAATGGAAAGATAATTCCTGTCCCTGGATAGGAAAAACCACTGTTGTCAAAATGGTATCACATCCAAACTGATATATAGATTTGATACAGTTCCAAGGAAAATACCAACAGTATTCTCCACACAAAAAGAAAAAAATTCTAAAATTCATATGAACCAGAAGAGAGCTTGAATAGCAAAAGCAATTCCTGGCAATAAGAGCAGAGCAGGAAGGATCCCAAACTTGGATTTCAAATTATATGACAAATCTATAGTGGTAAAAACAATATCATACTGGCACTAAAACGGACATGTGACTCAGTAGAACAGAATAGAAGATGTAGAAACATTTCCAGGCACATTCAACTGTCTTGGATAAAGGGGATGAAAACATACGGTAAAGAGGGACAATCTTTAAAACACAGAACTGGGGTTACCCTTGTCCTGATGAGTGAATCTAGACTCATATCTCTTACCATGTGCTAAAATAAAATCAAAATAGATAAAGACCTAGATTTAAAACAAACAATTTTCTGGAAAGTAAAATAGGTAAACCTTTTGAAAACATAGGCACAGGTAGCGACTTTCTGAAGAGACCTCCAACTGCAAAGTAAATAACATGATGAATCCACAAAAGGAATTATATCAAATTTAAAAAGTTTATGCCCAGAAAAGGAAACAACTTTTTTTTTCAATTATTCCTTGGACAGTGGACTAACACACAGAACCCCAAGAATTCAAAATATTGGACTTCCCGAAATAAAAGACAAAACCAAAAAGTGGGTCATTGAAATATGGACACTTCTCAGAAGAAGAAATACAAATAGCCAAAAAATAGTTGAAAATAACCCTCAATGTCTCTGACCCTCAGATAGATTAAAATTAAAAGAACATTGAGGTTTCATTTTGCATCAGAAAGGATGGCTATCGTCAGGAAATCAAATAATAAAAAAATGCTGGTGAGACAGCTGGGAGAAAGGAAATTTCTACTTTGTTGGTGAGACTGTAAACTAGTACAGCCACTATGGCAATCAGGGTGAAGATTTCTCAAATAACTAAAAGTAGTAATTCCATTCTACCCAGTTGTACCCTTATGGGGTGTCATCTCAAAAGAGTTAAAGACGTCGTATTACAGTTGTACATGTACACGTGCTTACGGCAGCATGACTCAGTAGCTAAATGGTGGAACTGACATATATGCCCATCAACAGATAAATGGATAAAGAAAATGTGGTGTTGTATACACAGTGGAGTACAACTCATCCATAAAGAAAGATTAATTTGAATCATTTGCAGGAAAATAGATTCACCTCAAGACAATGCTAAGTGAAATAAACCAGACACATAATATTAAATATCACATGATTTCTCTCATATGAGAAACCCAAGACATAAATAATTTAAAGAAAAAAATAAGGGATAAAGTATAGGAAACAGGGAAATAGACCTTTTATAGATGGGAAAAGGATCTGGAGATGGGAGAGTGAGGGAAAGTTTAGGTAAACTAGAAGAAGATGGGGCTGCCAACTCCTATCATGGGGTACCGACTCCCCATGTACTTATTATGCACCACAAACATGGTAATAGAAGTAAAAACTGTGTTTCTAAAAAAAGAAAAAAAATAGCAAGAATGATGCAATGAGTCTATTCAAAGCAAAGGGGAACATTTTGAGGGGGTTTTATGGTAATCTATTTTACTATAATAAAATTTTAAAATTAAATATTCACTGCATATGTGGATCACAAGTATCATAAATGTTTATCACACATATCAAGTTAGCTCATGTAAAATGCTAAAATAAAATCAATGAGATTGACAGCATATCAAAATCTGTACCTTTTTGGAGAGGGAAGGGATATCTTCCGCAACATTTGGTGATTTGATGATAATGTTTTTAAGCGGGAGAATCTATAGGCTGGATTCTAACATTTCCTTTTCTCTCATTTAAAAAAAAAAGAATCTATACTCTCCTTAGGAACTGTGATGAACTGGACTGCTTGTGTCTGACTTCATTAAACTAAGTGTACTATAAGGTCCATTCTACCCCAGCCCTGAGTACTGAACCCAGGACCTTCACACTGACCTATATCCCTAGGTGTTTTTCAATTTTTTTGAGATATGGTGTTACCAGGTCACTAAATTGCCTAGGCTGTGCTCTAACTTGCAATTCTCTTCCTCAGCCTCTGGAATTCTGGGATTGCCCGTGTGTGCCACATGCCAGGAAATATAGGTTTTTATATACTGTTTTGACCCTGTGATCTGACCAGCAGACAGGCAGTTTCTCTTCTCAGGTAGTTTGTTAAGTCCACATCCCAACCACCTCTCTTACTGAATGCCCACACTCTGGGTCACTATCACTTGCCTGTTCACTTCAAACCCAGGCACTAAGCTGCTAGGAAGAGCACCTCTGCCTCTGAGTAAACTGAGATTAATCAAACTAGCCAACCCTCAGCCTCCTTACCGTGCGACACCTTTCCTTTCCACAGAAACTACGATGACAGTGGAAAGGTGGCCGTCCTCCCTCTGGCTTGTGACCCTGACCAACCATGTTAAGTGCCCCTCTCAGTCCCAGTAACACACTATGTACTCGGTCTCTGGAAACTATGAGTGAAATAAATTATGCTCTCATTGGCAATTATCTTCTGATCTACTGGACTTACTATACCTAAATAACAATAAATCTATGAAAATACCATGGTTTGTAGAATTGATGTTAAAGGAAGTCTTTAATCTTTTCTTGGCATTTGATACAAAAAATATTTTTCTGGTACTCTCATATGGTGATGGTTGAAAATACACAGAGGCTTATAAACAAAATTTGCACATTCTGCTTCCTACAGTAGGGGCTGGATCAAATATTTCATTTTACTCTTTATCTCATAGTGCTGTTATTAGAAACCAAAGCTTACTTTGAAGTAAAAATGACAATTGAAAAAAAATATTCAGAGTCTTGGAAGCTCCCCAGGTTTCACACTTTGCCATTCTCTCTTTATAATAACTGTTATATCACATCAAGAATCATTCCAACACAACTGAGCATTCTGTACTCACCTGAAATGCTATGTGTATGTGAAGGGACATAAATTACTATTTCTATGGAAACTACAATTTTGAGTCTTCTCTCTTGGTTAAGTTCCAGCTTCTTTCTAGTTTTTACCTGACTAAAAATGAGCTGATAAATCTGCCTTGGATTAATGGAGCAGCAATATGAGATGGAAAATCCTCATAGTGACATAATGGCTTTATATTTTCATGGCTAACAATGTTTGCTCCCTGACCTGAGTTGGTATAACACTGACATTTCCATTTTTAATTTAAAGAGTTGCAATAGGAACATTTCATTACCTACTAGTACTAGATATGTGGTAGCTGTTTCTGAATTTGATGCTTTCTGTGATATAAGTAAATCTTAAAATGAAGCTATAACAAGATATTTATGGTACTGTTACACTTTGTGTCTAGATGTCTCCCCAAAGTCACATGTGGTGACAGGGCTTTTCTGAGGTGGCTGAATCTAGAGTGTATGATGCTGGGATTGTGTGTGTGTGATTACTAAATCAGTTCTCTGCTTTGATACTACCCTAATCCCAGGAGTCTGGGTAAGATAAAAGTCAGGAAGAGGCTTCCTCTCTTGTTGCTTTGTTACAATTTTCCTGCCATAAACTCCTCTCCTCTACCAACCCACCCTGCCTTGGAATCAGCCAATTATGTTCTGAAATTTCTACAAACTATGAGTTAAATAACCCTTTCCTCCCTTTGGGTGTCAGTTTTGTCTCAATAATGAGAAAAGTCGCTAAGACAGTTACTATGTGTCCAGATGTATTTTTGTGCTGAATATTTTACAGAGAGACTGGACAAGTGAAAGTGTTTTCAGAATTCAAATGCAACTTCTATCAGCAAAGTTGCCTGTACCATAGTCTCTTATTATCTATGGGGGACGTGTTCTGAGAACCCCAGTGGATGCCTGATAGCATGGATAGTGCTGAATCCTACATACATTATCATTTCCCTACATACAGATACTTAGGATAAATTTTAATTTGTAAGTTAGGCACAGTAAAAGTTTAACAACAATTTATCATAGATTTTAGCAACATCAGACTATGGTATTTTTTCCTTTCCTTGTGAAGTGAAAAATGTTCACCTTATTATTTACTGGAAGCACTTTACAGCTTCCTTTTCATCTATGAATTAATAACAGCACTACATTGTTTTGGTGCCATTGTTAAGAAAAATAATTGTTACTTGAACATAAGTACTGTGACATTGCTGAAGTGGATTTGATTACTGAGATGGCGTTATGGTTGAAACACTGCATCAATTTGAGAGGTCTATCAGCTTAACTAAGTAACTCAGAAACTCTCTATCCTGGGGTGGAAAGGAGAGTTACCTCTCTATTGTGTCAATTTGAGAATCTCAAACACATGACTGCGTGATTCAGCAGGTGGCAAAGGTCCTTTCTTTGTAAACATCCTCAGCTTGTGCAAGAGGAGGGTGCAGAGATGGTGTGAGTGGTACAGTCACTGAAGGAGGGTAGCCTGCACAATATAAGGGAACAAAACTGGTGTGTGCCCCACTTTTGCCCTTTTGCCTGTGTCATTTTGGTATCTACCACAACCACCATGAATGGTTTCCCCTCAGCCATGCCACCCTGCTTTGGAGCCAACTGAGTACGTACTGAAACTTCCACAAACTATAAGTTAAATAAACCTTTCCTTCCTTCATTTTGGGCTTCAGGTGTTTTGTCTTAGCAAGGAGAGAAAAGTAAGCAAGACTGATGGCTACAAAGTTAGTAAGGAGCAGATACAGTATACTATGTGGATACACTGGACAAGGGATGACTGGGCAAGGAGACAGTATGAGAGATCACAGGATTACATCACTTTACTCAGAATGACAGTGTATTCAACTGTATGTGATTCTTTTTATTTAATAAATATTAAAAGCACACACTATATTTCTTATAGTTATTATTTTTTGGCATGATGCAAAGCCTCTTAGAAAATTCAGTATGCTCTCAAGAGGACAAAAAATTCTGGCAATATAGTAACTGCTTCAGATACTCTTTAGTGATTTTATTTAAGAATTTTGAAGCCTGTAAAAATTTGTCACTTGTTTCACTTCTTTGTGACATTTCAGTATTTGTTCTTGCTATATAAATTGGGGCATTTTTATTAAAAAAACAGAAAAAGATTATATTAGAGTAATTCATTGTATATTGACATACATATTAAAAACAAGAATACTTAAGTCACAGCTAAAATAAAAATCAGTGTAAAATTTAAAAACAGTAACCATTGGAAGCATGCATTTTACAGAATCTCAATTACTACACCACGTAAGAAAACTGAGCACTACTATGATGCACAGCTCATAGAGGTGGAAACCGGGTTACAAAACAGGTAGACAGGTTCCCTAGTGACAGACTAAATGCCTGTTGAAGCCAGGTCTTAAACTCATCTGGAAACTAAACATGAAACATGAATCAATTAAACATTCATTGAAGACATGATTTCCTGGGGCCCTAGAAATTACCACTACACTCTCAGATATATGAAGAAGATAAAAATATTTTTAGGCTATGGACTGATACATACAGGCCAAATTGCATATTAAATTAATGAACCAATCCATATCTTTTCTTTGTAAGATGTACAAGGCACAATCTCCTTCAAGGAAATTAAAATCTAGTACATGTAACATTAAAATACCTGATTATTATAACTGGTAATTATCCACCAATACTACTTTAACTTGAAATACTAAATTCAAGTAGGGGAGTCTATTACTGGAATTTAGTATGGTTGTTTGGATTCTTATATCAGTTACAAAGATCAAAACTCTTTTGATGGTCATGGAAGACAAGAATCAATGATATTTTAGTAGGTCAGGAACAGTGTGTGACTAGACATTTGAGCACTGAGAACATGAAGGAATATTAGGATAATAGGCACTAAAATTGATCTTTACTTAAGGTAGAAAAAAGCCCTTTAATTTTCTAGAGGAACTTTCCAGACAATACTTCTGATGTAGCTGTGAACAAATTAGCTTTGTCAAATAGCAGGTTTTTGGTTACTGTCTCTTCCTTATGTTTTTGTGAGGATTGATCTTGATATATATATGATTTAAACTAATTTAGCAGAAAGCAGGTTTGGTATTGAATAATGCTGACATAAAGACTTTTTTGGAAAGTAAATCATTATTTTGGTTATACTTCAGATTTCCTGATGGGAATACAATTACTGGAAAATGTTCAATATGTTAAAAGGAATGAAAATTATTGCTTTGAGCATTTCATTCGATTCTCAATTTCCTGACAGTGTCACTATTCTTGAGAGAATACCATATATAAGAAGAACAGCATGATTTCAAAGATTTATGAAGACCTTTGTTCCAAAGATAGTCAAATGACTTTTTGTCAAGTAAATACTTTATGATATAGCTAAAAAAGAAAACTGTTGGAAAATAATGACTAATACAGAGGTTGGAATGCAAATTACATTCAAAGTCATATCCAAAGGGGCTTGGTTTTACAAGAGTTATTTCATAGTATTTTTTATTTCCATCTATCAGGCACTGTTCTCTGCACTGTTTCCATATTACAGACATTTCTCAACAGCTGACAGAATACAGTGTCACACTAGGTGGATGGTCCTCAGTCCCATGGACTTGTGCACAGACAGGGAAGACATACATTTCTGTGTTGGGGGTAATGAGCACCTTTCTTCCACCTTCAATTTTCACTGCAGTTCTTTCTTTGCTTGTTGACCCAAACAATTCTTTGCATATGGCATCTTCTCACTTTCATCGGGCTTTTTATTTCCTCCCCAGCCCTTGCCATCCATGATAACTATGGAAATTAAAAATGAACATGAAAGTAGGATTTCAAGTTGGTGACACAGAGAAACAATGACAAAGGGGAAAGATGAGCCCAGTTTTGATGTATCATTTAGAAATTTCACATTGCTGCCAGAAAGCTGCTCCCCAGAGTGCCAGCACAGCGTGACAATAGACATGCAGTGTTGGGCAGGAGTGGGGGGAATCATGTTACAGTGTTTTTTCTTATATGGTTTTGTATACTTGCACAGGGGTCAACAAGGGAGAAAGGTCTCACCAGAATGACTTACTGTCATTACGCTGCTCCAGGAAATTGTACTTTGTTGGTATTCAGCTGTCAATTATTTGTCTATTTGTCAGGAATCACTGCTACATGCTTTTTTCCTTTTACCTTCTTGTAAGAATGTGAGTAATATTTTATTTCATTAATGATTCTCTTCTGTATTGTAAGACAGGAGACTTATAAACAAGGGTGTATGTTTATACCGTATGCAGGCCTGGCTTTCACTGCTAAGGTAACAAAAGTGTCGAGGGATACTGTATAACAAGGAGACATTTTGTCTGCATAGCATTGAGAAGATGAGGTAATTCATTTTAGCTGTATAAATTCCATGTATTTATGCAGCGTAATCAGAGCCTTTGGATGAAATACTCCGTGGTTTCTACACAGCCATATGATTTATATAAATCCTGTAAAATGTGTATTTTTAATTAAGCAGTGGAAACATTATCTGAAGGTGAAATTACCTCAAACTTCATTATCTACATTACCTGCTTCTTGAAAAAAAAACAGTGACTCATTTCCTCAAGAATTTGCTCTGGAAACTTGGGATCTCTAAAGGTTTTTAGCACTTAAGGGCTCAAGAGCCCAACTCTGTTAGTGCTGGGGTCTAAAGACATGTGAGGACTCTCTTGGACAGACAGGGAATGGTAGGGCCGTTGATGTGGCCGAGACTGCTGGGGGTGGTTGGTCAGGACCCTGTGCTTCAGGGCATGGATTGATAGATCACAGCTGCTGATGGGTGGACTTATATTTAATGCTAGATAATAAACTTAGGTGATAAAATGGAATATTAAAGAAGACAGAATTTGGAGAAGGGTGGAAGAGCAATTGGGCAAAGTTCAATCTGATTGATTTTAAAAAATTAGGTTGTGAATAACTATGTAGATAATGATTCTACTAATCTCTGTTAGTTCATCAAAAAGAACAGTTTGTACTTTCATTGTTGGATCTTTTTTATGCCTATATCTTGAAATCTGAACAATTACTTTGAAGATAACAATATGCAATATACTAACCTTTGTTAATCTCCTATTACCTTGTTTTGGAATTCTGTATCATCATTTTTATTCTTTTTTCATTAAAAAAAGATAGTGCTAGGATACTGTTATGCTTAAATTGAGTGTTTAAGACAAGACATATTGAGAGAAAAAAAGTTCTTCCAAGCATTGTGCTAGGAAATAACTAGAATATTTTAAATATTCTATAAGAAGATAACTATTTTATCAAATTGTGAAATCAAATTAAGAGCTAAGAAATAATATATAGTTATTACTAATTATTTTATTTTCTTAATAATACTAATTTTATATCACATTAAAGTGTAAAAGAAAAATAAAGTATGGAGAATTATACCTTTTTCACGTGAGATAGTAAACAAAATGGGAAATGTCTGTCCATACTCTCATTTGATAGTAAAAATTTGGGCCAGGCATGTAGTTCAGCAGCACAGAACCTGCCTGACAAGTGCAAGGTTCTGAGTTCGATTTCTGGTACTAAAAAAAAGTAAAAACTGGAAATATTTACATAAGAAGCCATGAAATAGAGGCTGGGCCTGGGACAATTAATCAAAAATAGAGACAGTTACTTAGGAGGCTGAGTCGGGAGGATCACAATTTCAAGGGCAGCTCAGGCACTTTAGTGAGTGACTCTCAAAATGAAAACCATTTTTTTAAAGAACATTGGATGTAGCTGAGTAGTAAAGTGTCTGTCTAGTGTGTGTAAGATCCTAAGTTCCATTACTAGTGCAATGCATGGGGCCATAAGATAGAGAGAGATGAAAGCATAGTGATAAGAGATTTGTCTAAGCACTGCTAAGTCTCTGGCCCAGATGTCTGGTTGACTTGACGTAGGATACTCAAAGGATTAACTGCTGGTGGTAAGGTACTGATTACCAAAAACTACTAATCACAGGAACTCATAATCTTAACTAAGAAAGACTGAGAGATTTCACAGTGCAGAACGAGCCGGGTACTTTTCCCAGAGCATAGAGAAAAGGTGACAATCTCCTGGCTCAGTCCCTGGCCAAATGAAGTCTGATTCCCAGCTCTTTTTTTTGAATCCTGGGAGCCTAAAGTCACTGAAGTAATCAATGTGATAAAACAGGCTCATGTGCATACTTGAAGAGTTCCAAATTCTTCAGTGATAAATTGCTGTGTCTAGTGTCTTCGGCATGGCTTCTTTCACTAGCTATGACTATATAAATGAATGCATAATTGTAAACATATTTACTAATATAAAATGGTGACTGGTTTTGAAAAAAATGGATAATGGATATTATCCTGGAGGTAAACATAAATTAGTATATTTATTTATGCTTTAGAAGCTTCAAAGTTTAATTTTATTTACTTCTTTAGGTTTGAGACATACTTCTTGTGGTATATTTGCTTGTTTCAGAAAAATTACTAGGCAAGGCCTTCTCATCCTAACTTTTTTTCCATTTGGTTTTTGCATTCACTGTACAATTGGAATTTGTGGTTCATTTTCTCTCCATTTACAAATGGTATCAACCTACAATGATTCCAATTTTATGATTCAAAAGTAATATGCATTCAATAGAAGCTTTACTTCAGATTTTGAGTTCTGATCGTTTCCTAGCTAGCAGTGTGCAGTACAATATGCTCTCCCAGTGCTGGACACCAGCTGCCTGTCAGTCACATGATCACAAAGGCAGGTGAACTATGCTCTGTAGTGCACTGTGTTGCTAAGCTACAATGGTCACTATTTTAAGTGTGTATAATGCATCTTCTACTTAAGATATTTTCCACTTGGAGGAGTATTTCAGGACATAACCCCTTTGCAAGTTGAGGAATGTCTGTTCATTTACTGAATGCTCACCAAGAGCCATCATTTTAGGTCCTGAGAATTAGATGGAAATAACAGATCAAGTCTTCATGAAGCTCACATTCTAATGGGAGAGAAACAGAAAAAAATTCAACAAATAAATTTATGAAGCTAAGTAGTAATCAGAACTAAGAGGAAAATTCAAGGCATAGAAAACAATGTACTTGGCAGTGTGCTCTTTACTCTTATACTTTGCTTATCTCTCTCTGACAATATGACATTTTGAAAAGACCCATATTAAAGGAAAGAAATAAAGCTACCTAAGATTTAGGAAATGGACTTCCTTATAAGCTTACGATTCAGGTGCTTTACTCTGTAATGTTTTACTTGTGCCCTGTCTCTAATATTCCTTTTTTAATTTTAAAAACAAAACAAAACAAAAGATAGAAATAATACAGAACTTCAAAACAAGTAGGAAATTAACACTAGTTAATATATTGTCTATTGTTATCTTAGAAGTACTTGTTAATACATTCTCACAGGTCTATTTTTTGTGATTGTCATAATAACTGGGAATTTATATAAATCTCTTTGCTTATATTATTAGATAGATAATTTTTAGAGACTACTGCTTGCAGATGTCTACTAAGACATGTTCACTCATGTTGTGACATTTGGGATTTCATTTCTGGGAGCATGCTTCCAGGGAAAGGAGGAAGTGTGGGTGCTGCTGCAGGGAATGTGTGGAGGGTGAAACTCATGTCCTCATGTTACAAAACTTAACTTATTTGGAAATCTGATTTTACCACAAGGACAGATATGGATGATTTGTTTGCAGAAGGCAGTATAAGTTGAAAAGACTGACAATCAGTATTTCACTCTCTCCATAACAGGTATATCATTTTCCACTGTTTTATGTAATAAAAATATTCTTAACCAATAAGCGTTCCCTTGAAAAAAGTACTCTTGGAAATATTAGCATTCATTGCAATTGTATATCTTTAAAAGAAAGTTCCTCTGCAGGAACCAATGTAGCCCGGCTTAGTGCTGAATAATTGAAGAAAATAAGTATATTTTCAAGTATAATGAAAATAAGTATATTTTCAAGTAAAATGATGTAATCTATGTTTTCAGCACGAGGCTTGCAGTACCGTGCTATACCTCAGAGTTTGTTCTAGAGGTCAGTGGTTGGAACTCCTTAAACATTTGGGGAAAATAGTTCAACACATACTCAGTTGGAAGATAAACTAAAAAAAAGTATCATATTTGATGTACATAAAATATACAGGATGCTTAAGACATGAAGTGCCCTATAAGCAAGAGACAAAATCTGTCTTTCTTTAACCTAGGTAGTGTTCATTCTTCTACAAATGCAGTGATGTGCAAATTTCAAAAAAATCACTCTGATATTAAAGTTGAGGAATTTCCAAACTTTCATTATCAGAAAAATCTAAATGTACATCTGTTAGCCACTATACTTCTGCCCCATTGCATATAATCACTAAAATTAAAAGTGAAATTCTTATAAAAATAAAGTCCCAGTACATAAGTTGAACTTAGTACCTCTGATATTTATGACAGTCACACAGTCAAATAGATTACTATCTCTGTGTAGAGCCTATGGGAATTAACAGGTGTTAAATTTCCATCAGAAGGACTCCTATTGTTCCTAATGGAAAACCGGGACAGATGGAGATTTGCACATAGAAAATAAACATAAATCAAATATAAGAGACACTGAGTATAGTCCGAGCATAAAAAACCAGTCTTTAGATTTCTATGCATGTACAATTCTGTGCCAGTTGAGCTTCCTGATATGATTGCTATTTCATTTCAAAATAGTAATCCAACAGCTTTAACATTTTAGCTTTAACCTTCTCCATAACCAGAGAAACTATTCAAATGCTTTTGATGTGATAGTAGAATGATTCTGTCCTTTGAGAATGACAATCAAGGCCTTTGTGATTTCATAGTATAAACTATTTGAAAAACAGAAATGAGGAGGTGAGTAGCCTACGATGGCACTGAATTGCTCGGGTATATTTCTGAACAGCTAGAAACAGAGAGGAAGTACAAAGTCAGACTTGAAAGAGTTCTTTTTTCCCTAGGGACTTTTAGAGTTCCTTGGTGCATATGGATTTTAGAACAATTTTTATTTGGATTTGATTTATGCTTTTGACCTTGACAGTATAGAATGAAGCTTTTTAATGTTCGGACTGCAGAGTTGGAGCATTAAATGTTCATGCCTACACATTGTCCACAGACACCAAATTCCATGGATTATTTGCACACAACTGATTTGAAAAGGCCTTGTGAATCTACTGTTATTCCACAAAGCCAGAATATCTGGCCTGATATCATAGCATAAATTTATTATTTCAGTGCAGTGGGAAGAAGCAAAATAGGCTGGTTTCAGCCACATTGTTTCAAAGACTTTTTTCAGAATATGCCTGCATCGTTTTACTGGGAGCACTGTAAGAAGCATTGTCTTTATCATACAAAGTAGAAATCGTTTAAGCATGCTATCTTCATGAGTTATATATCCAGAAAGACAGAAAGAAAGAATGAATAGATACATGAGCCCAGTCATTTGTGTAAGCAGACATTTAAAGTATTGTGAGGGCAGCCGTGATGGAATACAGAAAACCTTGTTTCATATATTTGTTGAATCATAAAATGACATAAAACTTTAAAAACACCTCTTTGGAAAATTTTAGTTACTCTTATAAGTCAAAACTCTTTGAATGCATTTGTTTTACATTTATTTATTTTGCTCTTACTCTTCTGCCTTTAGCTTTTACTGTTGTCATCATTTTCACATGTATCCAGCTGCTCTTAATTGACCAGTTCTTGAGAAGGGCTTGTTTGTAGTTAAGACTGGTTTTGAACTGACTTTGGAGCCAGGTTGGAAGTTATGGTAATACTCCTGCCTTGGTCTCCCAAGTGCAGGGTCCCCAGGCATGTGCCACCATGCCCACCAACTGTTTTTTTTAAAGATTTATTTTATTGGCAAATAATAACTACATATATACATATATAGTATGATAACATACGATATATGTATATATTGTCCATCACTTCAAATATTGATCATCTCTTTGTGGTGAGAATATTTAAAATACTCTTTCAGCTACTTTGACTGCTTTTAGGAGAGCTACTGTCATTGTCTGCCTTAGGAGAAACACATAAATCAGCAACTGTGCTCAAATAGGTAGGAAACATTTATATATGATGAGGTTGACTTGCACTTCTGCTTGTCATTTGTAACAGCCTGAGGTTTCCCTGGGAAAGACAACGACTTTAACAAGTGAGCCTTGGGTTGAATTCAAATTTAAGACTCCCCGTCTTCCTAAGGTCTTGTTCAGTTTATTAAGTGTCTTGCCTCCTGCTGTATTAGATCTAGATGAAGAGATCATGGCTTTCCTGGGGGTTGGAGACCCAGGTTAAACAGATATCAGAAAGAAATTCTCAAATGGATTTTCAGTAAGTGTATTGACAGTCTCAAAATGTGAACTTTAGCAAATGCGGTGTTCTTTTCAATTATTGTCAAAACACCAGCTTGCTTGCACATTGCGCCAATGTGGAATATTCTTTGGTTTTCAGTATGGCCCTGTTGGAGGTGAGGTTTAATTGCAGTCAGTTACTTTGAGTATCTGTTGAAAGATTTCAGAAATATTTTTACCTCTTTGCTTGCCCGAGGTTATTCTAATATGAAGCCTGCTCCTGATTTGCAATATCTTACAACAGCATCCAAAGTTGAATCAGTAACTTGGGAAGTTTTTCCTAAGGAAAATAGGGGTATCATTCATGCAGCAGGGAGCTTGATGCGTGTGTGTGTGTGTGTGTGTGTGTGTGTGTGTTTGTGTGTGTGTGTGTGTGTCTTTGTGAGGAAAATGGTTAGAAATTGCTCTATTCTGATTATATTTGATGTGATTAGTATACACTCACATAATTTAAGAATGATGTGTCTTATCTGTAGTAAATTGTGGATGGGGGAAAAGACATAAAAACAGTATCTTTTGCTGTTTTTCCTTCTGTGTTTTCAGTAACTACATGGTCTCAGCTTATGGACTCTTAGAGTTTTGCAGTGTCTGTTACATAGAAGGTGAATAATAGCCCTGAATGAATGCAAATATAGAAAAATAGAGAAAAAAATGAAAGAAACTTCATGGCATTGTAGTTTACATGACTTTACAGTGCTGATTTCTGAATTTCACCTTTGACAAATGATTGCATTTCTGAGGTAGAAAGATAAATAATATAATCAGGAGACAGAATACACAGCAAAGTACATACAAGGAATGTTTTCTGACATACCTGTCTATTCATCCACAAATGTATGCAAGTAGGCTAGTAATCCTGGAAGATGATTCTTTAAAGGACAAGTAATTCCCATGTTGTACAGATTAACTTGAGTTTGGATAGGGTAATGACATTGGAGGTTATATTCCCATATTTATTGGAGTATATTCAATGACTGACTTAATGGATCTCTTTTCCCGAGTAGGCACTTGGCCCAATGTACCAGTGAGATCACTTGCTGGGGAGACCTAATCAATGGATGCCCCCAGGTGATCCCTTCTGGAGCCACCCACGCATTCATGTCAAGGCCACGTTTCCTACAGTTACTTTAAGCCACTGACCGAGTCTGGCAGGAACACTAAGCCTCGTTCTGGCAACATATGGGACTCGTCCATTACTCTTCTTACTCAGTGTCCTTCTTTCCCTTTCTTTCTACAGGTATGAAATTTGAATTACGATCTGAGGGTTCCTCTTGTAGTCTCCTGCTCCCTTTAGTCACTTTCCTGCTCGGAGGAAAGCATCCTCAGCACACTCAATTTGAAGGAAGAGAAGTTTCTTTTCACTCACAGTTTCAGAAGGATTGGCTGGCTCCAAGCAGAAAGGAATCATGGAAGGGTACGACACAGGGAAAGTGCTTACTTCACTGCAGCTAAGAAGCCTGGAGAGGAGGAGCTGGGCAATGAATACACGCTTTCCGGCCATGCCCACTAGTGGTTCCACCTCTGAGCACATGAGTCTTCAGGGAAACACTTAGGTCTAAACTATAATACACATCTAAAACTATGTTGATACCTGCTTTCAGCTGACCAAGTTAGTGAAAATGGTGCTGAGAGTAAGCTGGAATTTTAAGAGCAATTTTTGGATTTGGAATTGGTTCATGCACTCATGAACTGGTGAATAACTCTCTGCCCTGATGGTGGATGGTCCTGGTGACCATGGGGACTTGATCACAGACAATGGAAGTTGGCATTTGGAAGGCACGGGGTAGTGGTGATTTTTACAAAGACGGCAGAGGCAGCTGATTCAGGGTAACTTGTACTGATGTGCGTTCCAGAAAGATATTGAAGTTTTGAAAGTCATTAACAAGTTCAAAAGCTGGAAACCTGTGGTGGCTTACAAATTAGTTATTCCTCCTTTAGTGGAAGAGCAGACATTTAAAGGCAGACTGTTACAGTCATAGAGCTTCCAACATTTGAAGGTTCAGCCAAAGAAGGTTCATAATGCTAAAGCTGATATGATCAGAAAAATATGGAACTCTGAAATAGGGGGATATTTGGATAGATGCCTTTGAATAAGTTTTCTCTGTTAACACTATAACCTTGAATCATATCAGGTTTGACAGATGAATCTGTCTTGAAAGGTAGTAGGTGTTTGTCTCTAAAAATATCCCTATCTCCTTTCATGAGTACCTACATTAACCATGCATCTAGCTTCTGTATCAGGGAAGACAAGAAAACTTTGAAAGGTTATACACTATAACCACCAAAAGTACGAATGGGTTAGTAGCAGTATTGGCAACAGTATCACTAAGGAACTCAAGTGTGGCCCTCCTCTGAAGCCCACGATTGGCAGGAGTGGTGATCATTGAGATAAGCCAGTGTCATCCTTCATCACGATAGAGCTCTAATTGGTATAAGAGAAAGCAAGTGATAAGGCTTATAAACTAATTGTGGCACAACTAGATTTCTTCGCTCTGATAGTTCCTTTATGGACACCCCAGGATTTGACAGCTTCTGAGCAAGGATGATTCAGGTATAGTGTATATAAAGGAGACCAAATCCTGATGTGTCTAAATAGATAATGTTCTGGCTAAAACTGTTCACTGGACAAAGAAGGTCATGAAGGGCTATAGTCCATTTTATGCTCATACCTCCAAAAGGAACTTAGACCTATAACAGCTCTTATAATTCCCCTGTTCTATCCATCCAGAAAACAAATTGGTATCGCTTCTATTTTACATGAAATTTAAGACCCATTAATAAGATTCTCCTTTCCTGCCTCCCTCATATCCCAGCTATTCTAACACTAACGTAGACCACTGCTTCTTTCCCTGAGACCACTGCTTACTTTACAGTGTTGGGTTCATGCTCAGCAACCTTTAATACAACTCTTCTTCCCAGATTCACTGTATCTATTTGCACTCACTTTGAAAAATCAATAGTATATGTGGATAATTATGACCAAGGGCTTGCAGAGATATCCTTTTACTGCTTACAAAAGTTCAACCACATCTGAATCATTAGAGACATCCAATTGCCCAAGGATTCAATGCATATGTGATATGTGAATGAAATTTTGTTTGTTCTCCAGATTGAGAGTCCTGCTGAATTGATTTCTTCCACTTGCTGACAGTGTTAGTTTTTGGGGAAACAAAGTTTCTAAGGATAAATTCCAACTTTATCAGACCTAGGTGTATGTTTTTGGTTATTACATCAAACAAAAATTAAGAATCTCTTTCTCTACAAAGATTGCAAGCCATTAGTGATTTTGGTGGCCAATTACTGATTGACAGCTTGGAATATTTCTTGTTCCTATAGGATATGTAGGCATTGGAATCCTATCTTTTCTGTACCAACTTTCCACTTGTACAAGGAAATAAAAGCTGACACTTCTGATCCTGTACATTTCACAAATTCACTACAGAATATCTCATACAATACAAAGGACTTTCCAATGATGACAAATATTTGTATTTGTACATTAAGGCAAATTTTGTGGGTTCTATCTTGACAAGAAATGGGCATCTGAGACTCCTTGCTTATTAAATTGCACATTGATTTCCTGATGAAACCCTGCCCTGTTGTTTGGATATGGTGGCAGTAGTTCAAGGTCAACTGAGTCCCATGCTGACTTAGGATCTCTACTTAATATGGTTTGTGTCTAGATGTTCCCCGCAAAGACTCATGCAGTCAGAGAGTGCAGGCTTTTTGGAGGTGGCGAATTTAGAGTTTGTGATTGATTCATGGTCCAGTGCTGGGATTGAAGTGTGAGTGCTACATCCATGCTAGGGTGGATAGGCTACATACAACGCAAGGGACCTGAAGGTGCTCTCTCTCTGTCTCTCTGGCTCTCTCTCTCTCTCATTGCTTTCACTCTCTGGCTGCTTTTGCTGTCTTTCAGCACCATGAACTGTTGCCTCTCTGCCATGTGCCACCTTGCCTTGAGCCAGCTGATTACAGACTGAAACCTCGACAAACTGTGAGCTAAATAAACCTTTCTTCCTTTAATTTTGGGTGTTGGGTACTTTGCTCAGCAATGGGAGAAAAGTGACTAGACACCGCATAATAATCATATTATTCAGATTTTTCGTGGAACGAAAACACCTGATATTTTTCTGTTATTAAACTGACTTTCCTTGAAATCTTTTACTTTCAATCCCTTACTCCTCAACTCTCAATCTCCTCCTCTTGAAAGATGTGTTTTTTGTCTGGCTTATAGTGATGGTATCATGAATATGAATTGATTATTTCTCAACTCATCAAATTATATGCAATAAACATGTGTATATTTTGCATATCAAATATACCTTACTAAACCTGTAAGGAGAATAAATCCTTTCTTTACCTATTAGGCACACATGGTTTTATTCATTTCTGGAAGACCTTAAAACTTGCTACTCTTTAGCTTTGCTGCAGAAGAGAGAACCTCATGAATGTTTTGCATATGTTGAGGAATTTTCCTTGTTTTTCCATGACTTCTTGTGACACACTACACTGTAAATTATATGTAAGTCCTGTTTACAAACTGAACAAGGAAGATGTAAATTTGGACATTCAGTTAGGATCCAGTAAGATTCATTTGAATCCAACTATATCCAAGATGTTAAATCTGTACAAATGGCCAAAATTATAGCCTTTACTAAGCTCTGCCAGTTTTCTGAGACATGTGAGAGGAAATGCCCATATAGAAATGCCTTTTGTAGTGATTTGAGATTTGGGTAGGCTTTGGAAGAAACACTATTTTTAAAATCAAAACTGATATACTCCAATTAGACTAGGCAATTGTGTAAAAGCAGTTTTAATAAGCAAAGGTTCACATATTAACAGATCAATTTGCTAACCACATCCAGACCGTCCAGCAAGTCCAAAATTAAGTCTTGAATATTGGCATCAAGTCTTGAGTCACTTCCAGAATGACCTTCCAGAATGATTCTGAAATAATATATTGGAGAGGATTAGATTGTTTGCTCATACGGCATCTGGTAGTACCAAGATGGTTTTTTATTCTGTTTGAGTTGATAAGATATATTCTTTCAAAGAGCAAGCTGTAACCATACATGAAAGGAACAATTTTTTTAAAGGTGCTGAAGATATATTAATGGAAAATCATCAATGACTTTTTAAAGACACCTCTTTGCTTTGTGATCCAGCTGTCTAACCACGTGTCTGGTGTAAACAGGAAAGGTGGGGACAGGACATGAGTGAAAACTTTTAGACCATTTACAACACCTGCAAATGGAACTTATCCAGTATTTTCTTTGTGTGATTATGACATAAGGGACTCTGTGAGGTCTTGTTTATAAGCCAGAAGCCTCAGGGCCCCCTTCCTCAGAGAAATAAAGACCAATGATTGCCCACTAAAATAGACATTTACAAAACTTTGAGAAACTTTAAGTTCTGTAACCAAAAGTTTTACATTTAGCTCCAAAGTCACTAGATCCTTAGTAGAGAAAATATAGACTATCCCTATAGGAGAGGGTCACTGGATGCTTATGTGTGTGGGAATATCACATCCTGTTATTGACACTGATAAGCCACTATGCCCAAGTGTTTTAGAACTTTAAGTGCAAATTAATTTTCAACCAGTCCTAGTGGTTTTTCTCCAAGATAAGTCACAGGAAGTGCTGCACATGACCTTTAGCTTAAAGACTACTGAAAATGTGGTTTGTATCTTCTTGAGTTCTGAACCACAAAGGCTATAGTGAAACTCATAGAAACAACACCTTGGATTTGTGTCTTATTAAAAATGAAAGATTCCACTTTTCTTCCAGATCCCACCCCAGTGAATCTCTTGGGTTTCCCTGGAAGCAGATAGTAGGCACAATTAATAGCTACCATGTTTTTGTTTTTCATAACTGTTATTTTCTCTGTTGGTTTAAGAATTTCAAATGTAAAAGAAGTGAGATTCTTTAGGTTCACTGACTTAGCACAGTATTTTGTGTTAATTCAGTGTTTTAATAGGCTATTAATGTCAACTCTCTCATTCTACAGATTTGCGGGCGTGGGGGTGACGAGATCTGTTCTAGCTGGTCCTAGTCTGACTGGATCTTTTTTGAAAGATCAACTTTCTGATAATTTTCATGAAGACATTTATCCCTGTAGTAATCATTTGTTTTGCTTTCTTCAGAGGTTTAAATGCTTCTAAGCAACCACTTACTCAACAAATGATTGAAATTCTACTATAATGAGAAAGTCACAAGATGTTCTGATTACCTTCAAAAGTGATACCGAGATGCTATTGATGAGAGCTGTGTGTAGATCTAAAGTTGTGGAGCATAATAACACCTTATACTCAAGTTGCACCACACAATTTAGTAATGTGACTTGGCCCAAGAAAAGAGATTGCAGCAGCTTGAAATGCACACAAATATGTCACTTAGACATTGGTATAAATTTGCCCCCACAAACTGTTCTTCCTCCCTTTTCTTGGCATGAGCTTAGTGCCCACTTCTTTTGACAAATCTAACCTGCTAAACAAAGGCTCCTAAATCATGAGAATAAACCCCTCCTCATCCAAAACCCAACTTTGATGAACATTCCCAAAATTAACAGAAATTCAGTAGTCTACTCTTTTTAAAGTTTTAAGATGTTTCTTTCTTTGTTCTTCAAAATAAAACAAAATAAAACTCTGGTATGTGCATGCATGACAGAGACAGAAAGGGGGGAGAGAGAGAGAAAGAAAGAGAAAGAGAGAGAGACAGACAGAGAGAGAGAGAGAGAGAGAGAGAGAGAGAGAGAGAAAGGAGGTCCCACCTGAGATGGAGACTCTGCCTACATTGCTGGAAAGCCTCCTTGTCCACCCAGGCTTCCTTGCCTAGTAAGCTCCTGATCATTCTCTAGATGTTAAGTTCCAAAGTTTCAGATTCTCAGAAAAATTACACTAGTTCCCTATTATATGCTGTTTTCCCATATAACACATATACTAACTTCCTGCCATCTTCCAGTGTAATTATTTGATGACTATGTTTCTCACTTAATAATTAGTTGGGAACTTCATGAGGGCAAGGACTGAATCTGATTTGCTCCCATTTGACAAGTTATTACAGCAACGTCTGGCATGTGGTAGCCTCATGTAAAGTGTCTATTGAAATGCTAAAAGATTGAAATTAACATAGATTCATACAAGTGGCAGGAATGATGTCATCTTTGCAATCAAGCCTCAGCAACCTACAGTCATGATTCTGTTTTGTCTCTACAGTAGATGAACTTTGACCCTGGATTCAATTTGACAAGTGTTAGAACTTATTGGGCATTTCATTTCTTCTTGAGGTGAAACATTTTGTAGTTTGGAAATGTTAATACATATAACCAGACAAATGTTAGGTCTTACAGATCTGAAAGCTAAGATTATTTTGTTAGTGAAAAAGAAGGAGGAAAAAAGAGGAGGAAAGGAACAAAAGAAGATGAGGAAGGGAGGAAAGAGAAGTTCTCATAATTACAGATATTTATAGTAGAACAAAATATATCTCCTCATTGTATTATGTTTTTAACTCAGTTCCTTTGTGCAGGTAGATTTATCAGAAGCTATAGTTTGCCCAAAAGAAATCTGATTTTGCCTGATTAAACAGCACCTCAATTAGTGTGTGATGTGTTTTTCATGCCCTTTTAGAAGGAAAATTGTGAGCTGTCACAACATGGTTCTAAATGGAAAGATAATGTCAAAACTTCTTACAAAACACTGTAGGATATTTCAATTCTGTTAGCAAGAAAGAGCACAAATTTAATTATGGATCAAAATGTCTTCTGCATCAAGCGGAGAGAGGTGGATATTGGAAATCCTGTGGTGCTACTTATTTTTCAATCTGACAAGAAACTAGGAACCTAAATATTCAAGTGGTCCAATTTATATTTTTCCCATGGTTTCTAATATGTTGGAATGTTTCACACAGTTCTGTTTGAAAACAGAAAAGGTTAATGAATTTCTTGACAATATGCAAAAGTATAACCTCATTTTATGGTCTCAAGTAACACTCAGAAACACATATATTTGTAATTCATGGGAAGCTGGTAATTTATTACCAATTTACACACACTAATAGTATGGCATCATTCCTGGGGTTTCAAAAATCTGGAAATGGAATATTCTGTAGTAGTATGACAGACCAGTCCTGAATGAGCAAAAACAAGTAGCAAGATAAAGAATCTCTTTTCTCTACTTTATTAAATGCTCAACTTGTAGAGTGAAATCTGATCAAAACATAGCTATCATCTGTCATTTTCCTGTGGATAATTTTCAATTAATAGAAGCTATCAATTCACTGCCTTTAATATTTTCTATCTTAGATTGCTAAGAAAAATGTCATGAGTCCACTTTCACATTAATCAATGTGAAGTAATCTGTCACCGAACCAAGGCGTGGAGACCATTGAAGAGTGATCATTGACAAGCCACTCAACCACTCTCTGCTTCAAAAATAAAACTAATGACACATTCTGTGTCATTCAGTGGTGCGAAATAAGTGATACAGAGACAGGTGATGAGTAATTTTTTGAGTTTAGTGAGTGAAAATTTGAAAATAATATTATTGGCTTTACCTATGGATTTCTTCTCATAACTTGAAGTACTTAAAATTACGTATCTGAAAAATATTATGAAAATAATTTTACATTTAATTTTTCAAACTTGAAAGAGCTATCCCTTACCATTTTGCTCTAATAACCATGTTTGTGATAGGTGGCACAGTCTTCCAAAATTTCCACATCATAATATCCAGAATATATTACATTTTTTAAGAAAGGGATTTTGTAGATGGTATTAAGATTATGGCCCTCAAAATAAGGGAATAACTTTGCATTATTGGGGTGGGCCCAGGAAAAATCCCATATGTCCTTAAAGACAGAAAACCTTATTCAGAGGCAGAAGACAGACATGGCAGAACAAAATGCAGAAGAGGTGCAGAAGAGATGGTAGGAGTACTGGGATTCACCCACTCCCGCAGATCTGAAGATGGACAGGCAGCATGAGCAGAAATTCAGGGGTCCGAAGGAGTTATATGTGATTCCAGGCCAGCAGCTAGCAAGGAGATAAGGAGTCCAGCCCCACAGCCCCACTAGAAATTGAATTCCGTAAACACCTGGAGGAGACTGGAGGGGCCGTCTCCCCCACCACCCGCAGAAAGAAATGAAGTCCTGCCCACGCCTTGATATTGAACTTGTGTGTCTCTAAGCATAGAAACATATTTAGCCTTGCTGTGCCTGATCTTCTGCTTAACAGAAACTGAGATGGAACCAAATATTGTCTCAGGCCTCTACACTTACGGTAATTTGTTAGGACAGCTATAACAGGTATTAAATTATGTTTAAGTAGAGAAAATAAATTCTTCTTTTCTGTTACATAGTAGAGGGATGATAGGTAACAGTAAAAACCTAGAAGAATTTTGGGTTGGAACTTAGGGCGCTGAGCCAACCAGTAACCAGCCTGCTGCCTACCGGGGCGTGGGCTTTGAATCAAACATACCATATTTCTCCCGCCACCCACTAACAATCAGGATCCAGGGATCTGGGTATCTCCTGGGAGGTGACCATATGTGGTACAGCAAGTGGGGGGAGTTTCCTTCTACTATCTCTGAAGGCAGATATTTTTATCACCATTTTGCTTTGTCCTGATTAACGCTGTTGCTCTATTCAATATTCTGTTTTGATGTGTTTTATAATGTTGTGTATTTCTTTTGATTTTGCTGTACCTAATAGAAGAACAACTATTTTGAAGATAACGAGATATACAATGGTGCCTATTATTGTTGTCCTGGTGACCTGCTGTGATGTTCTGTGCCAATTTCACTATACTGTCCCAATTGGCTTTATTCCATCCTGTTTTGTTGTATATTACTACCTCCAAATTAATGAAAATTAAATAAAATAAAACAATAGAACATGAGAAAACAAGGTAACAAAATACCTCCAAGAATTCCCAACTCCATCAAAGCTAATCCATGTGACATGGATGAGGAGAAACTAAAAACAAAACAACAGAATTATATAAGGTGATTAAAAAGGAAATAACAACAACAAAACAGATCAATAAGGTACTGAGTAAGCTGAAGCATGATATAACTAAACAGATAATGGACTTAAAAAGCAAAAGGAGGAAAAGAAAGTGCTCTAAAGGATATAACTGTGTGTACGTTTAAGTGTGTGGGATTGATAACCATATTACCAAGTTTTTGTTGGATCATTGAACAGAACTGTTTACAGCCTCACTGTTTGTTTACTTTGTATGCCTTAATTTTGTAACATGAACAACTATTTCTAAGAGGGCAATATGTAATTTATCAAGTAGTGATTTCTTAATTTTTTTTAAAATTCTGTATTATTTCTACCCTTTTTTCTGTTTTGCTTTTTTTCTCTTTAAATAAAATACAAAAAATCTCAAAAAAATTTTTTGAATGTGTTGCTACAAGAAGATGATGAATTTTGGGATAGATATGCTGCCCCTGATTTGAACATGGTGCATTATAAGTACACATGACAATAGCCTGTGGTACTTCATAAGCATGAACGTTTCTATGTGTCAAAACAAAGATTTAATGGTTTAAGTGTTTATCAATATATAAAATATGCTATAAGAAATATTCTTTCCCTCTCTCTCTCTCTTTCTCTCTCTCTCTCTCTCTCTCATCTATTTCCTACAAAATGTTCCAATTTCTCAGTAGGAGAAAAACCTTCAGAAGCTAAGAGATTTGAACTCTGTTGAAAATTTGAAGAAATACATCCTGAGACACTTTTAAATTTGGTAAAACGTGTCCTTCCATCCTTTGCCTCTACTTTCTCACCTAACCAGGCAGAAAAACCCTCCCTGGAAAATTGGAAGCCGTAGGGAGTGCTGTCATGCTTCTGTATGTTTAGCACCTGCTGCAGTGTCCTTCGTTCTTATTATCTCAGCAATGAATTTTGCCCTTGAACATTTTGTTCGGTGGAAGTATAGAAAGAGGCAGGCTGCTGACGAAAAAGGATTATTGTTTTTCTGAATCGGTTATCTGATGTAAAATGAAGCTGCAGAGAAGAGGGGATCTCACTGTCAGATTTTCCTTCAATCTCCTGGGGCTAAATAATGCCGTGTAAAGATCAGGTGCTCACTCCCAGGATTCCAACTGGTCATGTTGCAGATTTATAGTCTTTAGCGTTTGATGGAGGTCTGTTGAATGAATAGTAGCAAAAAACTCAGTGTTTGTCAGTTTTGGTGTTATGTTACAGGTGCTGAGGCCCTCCTGCTATTATGCAAAGATTTATCCTAAATTTGTGGAAGCCTTGGCCTTCTTCTTCAGAATATCTCACATAATGTGGATGCCCTGCCATAAATCACAAGAGCGAGGGTGTCCCATACTTTTGATTTGTAGAATTCGTTCTTACCCTTGTTCCATAGACAGCACAAAGATCTTAGAACTGGGATTTATCATGAAGGTGAAGGATCTGTGATTGCCTAGGAATTATCACTGTCCCTCGACTTCCCGTCCCTGGGGCTCATCACTGGACCTGTGCTCACAAGATAGCCAGGTTTCTGCACACTCCCAGCGCAACAGAGCAGTGTCCACCAGGCTGCAGACACATGCAACTCCAAAGCCAAGTAAGATGTGCAGTGAGTTTTATTTTAGTTTTGTACAGAGATCTTTTAATTTCCAAGCATGCACTTCATGGTAAACTTTCCTGAAATTAATAAAATAGATGTGCTTTTTGGAAAAGTCTGAAGACAGATTCTAGCATCCAAAGAAAAGTAATGTGAAATTTGACTTTTAAGTGTTTCCAAAATAATTTTCTCATTGAGTAGCAGAGCAACTCCCGTAAGTGGTTATATAAACCCCAGGAATATGTACAAATGCATGTATCTCTATGTGTGCATTCTCATATCTTTCACATTCTTTCTATATGTTTACCTGTGTTTTATTTATATTTCTATAGCCTTTATTCAGGATTATTTTCAGGACTCAAAGTGCTTGAGAATATGCACCTACAAATTTGGCACAAAATATAACTATTTTTAACATATGAATGATCACTTATGGATTTGTTGCAAATGGTGTAATCATCCCCTAAAAATTCCTATTCTGCTGTCTCAACCCTCCTTCTATACCTCAGAATGTGATGACCCTGGAAAATGGAATAAAATAAATGTAATTAGTGGCTTAAGTGGTGTCAAATAGGAGTCTGGGGGGGCCCATCGGCCAGTGTAACTTTTACGCTTGTAGCGGAGGGGCACTTGAGCACAGGCAACACGTAGACTGAAGGCCATGTGCACTTGAAGAGAGGTTCCACAAACCAAGAGGAGTAGTCGGGAAGGCACCGTCCCTTCCCAGGCCTCAGCACCGACTCTAGAACAATGATTTCAGACTGCTAACTTTCAGAAATGTGAGAGACTAGGTTTCTGCTATTTAAACAACCCATTTTGTAGTATGTAGTCTGTAGGTCTAAAGACCTACAGAATTACTGCGCAAATTTTTCTATCACTTATCCTATTTATTCTTTTTATGATTCATATTTTTTCTTAGTTTTTTTAGTATTTTTAATTTTTATTTTATAGAGAATAAAACCAAGCAAAACAAAACAGGGAAAAGCCAGTCAAAACAAACCTGTGTGACACAGGACTTCAAAACAATAGGAAATCAACAATATTTACCATAATGCCTCCTGCTATCTTCCAAAGAGCTGCGGATTACCTTCAGACATAGTAAAAATCAAACAAAGATGAACAGAATAGAACCAATAAAAACAAAACAATGAATTAAATAAAAGACTTCAAAACAAGGCAATAGTAAATCCAAAATGACTATTACAATATATCTTTCCATCAGATACAATAAAATCAAATAACACAAAACAGTATAAAACCCAACCCAACAAAACAATGAAAATGATACAGGACTCCAAAACAAGACAATAGGAAATCAGCAATGGCCACCACCCTCAAAAGGAGATCCCACATAGATGCTACGCTGAGTACTGCCATCCTCTGAATAGATGACCAGACCACCAGCTTTAAATCTGCAGTCAGTGAAACACTAAACACTACAAACATTAAATTGTACTCCACGTCAATAGCCATCATTGCAGCCTGTGTTTTTGTGGGTCAGCTGATTGCTTATGGTTGGTTGGGGTGGAGTGGTTGGCCCTTCTTGTTTCCTGGCCCATGCTCTGGAGAGGGTTGGCATCTTGCTCTCCCTTCAGTGACCTGCACATGGTACCAATTTGCAGGGAGGGCTTGCTTCTTGGTGACTTCTTGTTCTCTTCCCCTGCAATCCTAAAATGGCACTGGCTCACAGGAAAAGGCTGGCATCTCAGCTTTTCTTCTATGGTAATCAGAATGACCTCCTAAACATCTCCATACTGTTAAACCCAGACCCATGAATATGCCATGTCACATGGTGGATGAAATCAGATTCTGTATCTGAAGACAGGGAATTGTCTTGGAGACATATTTATAGCTGCAAGGTGTGAAGTTGTAGAATTGTGTTACATCTTACATATCTTCTGAAGTAGGAATCCTGACAGATCAGGACATCACTAGACAGCATGTGCACAGAAGTAACAATCCCATGACTTCCAAGATACAAATAATTTAATCTTCTGTTATTATTATTATTTAAATGGTTAAAAAGCACAGCTAAGTTTTCTTTGCAATTTCAAAACATAAGCACAGTGTAAGATTTTACTTTGGGTCAACATAAATGAAGATTTCCTTGTACTGTTGCTTTTTGATATTTTTGAAGGGTTGTTTACAAACAGAAAGTAAGTCCACATCCATGAAGTCTTTGAGTTATCTACAGAAAATCAAATTATGCACAGAAATAAAGCCTTATTTTTTTTTACAAAAGGAGATCATACTTTTCTTATTATTTATTTACTTTTCAAAGTGATTGTTTTTTAATTTGTATTTCTTGAATGACCAGTGATGTTGAACATTTTTTCATATATTTATTTGCCATTAATATTTCTTCATCTGAGAAGTGCATATTTATATCAGATACCCATTTTTGGATTGGGTTTTTGAATTTGGGGTCCTGATTTTTTTTAATACTTTATATATACTAGAGAGAACTTCTTTGTCTAAGGGACAATTGATAAATTTTTTTTCTTACTCTGTAGGTTTTCTTTTCACCCTGTTGGTGGTTTCTTTTGTTGTGCAAAAACTTTAATAAGATGAGATTCCAGTGATTAATTTCCTGAAGTACTTCCCATGCAGTTTGAGTTTTGTTTATAAATTCTCTGCCTACCTCTATGTCTCTTGGATGGAACAACCAACATTGTGAAACTGGCTATACTCCCAAAACTGTTATACAAATTTAATGCAATCTAAGTATACCATTAACATACATCATAGATCCAGAGAAAAATGTCTTAAAATTCATTTGAGAACCCAAAACACCTAGAATATCAAAAGCAATTCTGGGAAAGTCAGGGGGTATCACAATCCCAAACCTGAAATTATACTACAAAGCTACTGTGATAAACATCAACATGGTACAGGCAAAAAACCAGGCCTGAGGAGAAGCCAGGGATTTAGCTCAGTGGCATAAATGCTTTTTTTTGCAAGCATGAGGTAGTAAGTTCAATCCCTGCTACCAAAAACAAAACAAAACAAAACAAAAAAATGAGGCCTGAGCATCAGTGAACAGAATAAAAGATCCAAATGTGTCCCAAACACACTCGGCCGCCTTATCTTTGACAAAGGAGCCAACCATGCTCAGTGGAAAAAAGAGCCTCTTTAATACATGGTGCTAGAAAAACTGGCTCTCCAAATGTCAAAGATTAAAATTATACCCATGTTTACAACAATGCACTAAACTAGAATCAAAACAGATCAAAGATCTAAATATTTAAAAATAAACACAATCTACTGGAGGAAAAAGTAGGTATAAATCTTTAAGACATAGAGGTAGGCAGAGAATTTATAAACAAAAGTTAAACTTTTTCTCTAGATCTATGATATATGTTAATGGTATATTGAGATTGCATTAAGTTTGTATAACAGTTTTGGGAGTATGGCCAGTTTCACAATGTTGATTGTTCCATCCAAGAGCAAGGGATACTTTTCCACTTCCTGATATTATCTCCAGTCTCTTTTTTTAGTGTACTATAATTTTCATTGTACAGATTTTTACATTCTTTGTTAGATTGATTCCTATGTATTTCATTATTTTTGGTGTTATCATGAAGGCTGTGCTTTCCCTAATTTTTGTCTCTGTGAGTATGTTGCTTGTGTATAGGAGTGCTATTTACTTTTAGGTATTGACTTTATATCTTGCTACACTACTGAACTTGGATATTAAATCTGTAAGTTGTTTGGTGGAGCTTTTGGAGACTTATCATGACATTTGTGAATAACAATAGTTTAACTTCTTGTTTTCCTATTTTTATTCCTTTTAGTTTTTTGTTTTGTCTAGTTGCTCTAACTAATGTTTCCAGAACTATATTGAATAGGAGAGGTGATAATGGGCATCCTTGTCTTATTCCTGATTTTAGAGTGAAAGCTTTCTGTTTTTGACTATTCAGTATATTAACCGTTGCTTTGTCATGGACGGCTCTTATAAGATTAAGGTAAAGACTATCTATTCCAGTTTCCTGTACAGTTTTTATCATGAATGGTATTGAACTTTGTGCAATTTTTTTTGTGCATCTTTTGAGAATATCATTTAGTTTTTGTCTTGGTTTCTGTTAATATGGTGCAGTACATGTATTGATTTGCATATGTTAAATGATCCCTTCATCCCTGTGATGAATTCTACATGGTCATGATGTATAATCTTTATGACTTGGTGCAGTTTGTTTTCCAGTATCATAGCAAGGGTTTTTTGTATCAATGTTCATTAGAGAGATTGGCCTGTAGTTTTATTTCATGGTTGAATTCTTCTCTGGTTTTAGACTCAGACTAATATTTGTTTCCAGGAATGATTTTGGAAGTACTGCTTCCCTTTAAATTTATTTAAAGAATTTCAGCATTATTGACATTAGTTCTCCTCTAAATGTCTTGAAACTCAACAGCAACTCTGTCAGGGCCTGGGATTTTCTTTGTTGGTGAACTTTTAGTTACATTTTCAATTTCGTTGGCTGATATTGGTCTATTTGGAATTTTTATATCTTCTTGATTTAGTTTTGGCAATTCAATTGCATGTAGGAATCTGTCCATTTATGCTGGGTTTCCCATCTTATTAGAATATAGATTCGCACTGTTGATATCAATGATCTCATGCATTTCTTTGGGATCAGTTTTGATTTACCTTCTCTCATTCCTGTTTGCTTGAATTTTTTCTTTCTTCTTTTTGATGACATTGGTGAATGGTTTATCAACTTCATTTATTCTTTCAAAGAATCAACTTTTTAATTTATTGATTATTTGCATTTTTTTAGTCTTTATTGCATTAATTTCTGCTCCTATCCTTATAATTTCCTTCATTGTATGAGTTTTAGATTTGATTTGTTCTTCTTTGGGTTTTTTGTGCTCATTCAATATTTCTGATGTGTGAATTTATTGTTATAAATTTCCCTTATAGGGCTGCTTTCGTTGTGTTCCATAAGTTTTGGTATGTTGTTTCAGCTTTATTGTTTAATTGTATATAATTTCAAATTTTGTCTTTAATTCCTACGTAACCCATTGGTGGCTCAGAAGGTTGTCCATATGTTAATGTGGTTTTTGTGATTTCCTTTGTCATTGGTTTCCAGTTTCATTGTGTTATGTCCAGGCAATATGAATGGATAAATTGAATTCCTCTACATTTACTTAAACATATTTTGTCAACTAGTATATAATCTATTTTAGAATTCCCAAGTGCAATGGAGAAGAATATATATTCTGATGTTTTGGGGTTGAAAACTCTGTAGACATCTACCAAGTTCATTTATTCATAGACTTGATTTAATTCTAATTCTTTAATTCTAATATTTCTTTATTGATTTTTTTGTCTTGTTGATCTTTCAATTTGTGAGAGTGGGGTATTCAGGTCTTCCACTAAAACTGTGTTAGTGTTTATTTGTTTTTTGTGTCAGTTAATATTTGTTTTATGTAGTTGGGTGAGTGTGTGTTTGGCACATAAATTTTTTTTTATTTTAAAGAGAATAAATCATAACAAAACAGAACAAAGCAGGTCAGAGCAAAACAATGCAAGTAACACAGGATTTCAAAACAAGATAACAGGAAATCAACAATGGCTACCATAATGTCTCTTGCTTTCTTTGAAATAGTTGTCAATACCGTCACACACAATAAATTAATACCAATCAAAATAGTATAAAACCAATCCAAACAATAGAATGAGAGCCTCACAGAGCTCAAAACCAGACAATAGGAAACCAATAATGGCTACCATGACATCCTTGTTCTCTTCAAAATAGCTGCTCATACTTTCACACAAATTGAAATCAAATAATTGAAAACATACTAAAACTAATTGAAACAAAGAATAAAATTATTATTGGACTTCAAAACAAGATGCTAGGAAATCAGTAATGGCTACTATGATGTCTATTTTCTTTAATATAGCTGTTCATACCATCACATATAAACAAGGTGGTAGGAACATAACAAGTTTGTTGTTTTGCATAGTTATCTTCAAAAGTGTTACATGAATTACCAGATATAGACAGACAAAACTGATCTAATCCTATGATGTTAACTGTTTTGTTTCAAGAGCTAATAGAATTGATAGTAAAATCATCTTAGTAATCATTAAGTGTATATATACAAATTTATATCTTTTTTCTTTTATCTTGCTTCTTTCACCTTTTCCATATCTGAACTATTTTTTCCTCTTTGAACAGTTTATTACTCTTACAAAATATTTATTGTAGATTTTGTATCTTATGTACTCTTTCTTTTCTTATAGTAGGGAGATAATGCAGTATTTACACATCTGAGTTTGATTTATTTACTTGATGGGTATGGTCTCAAGTCACATCTATTTACTTGTAAAAGCCTCAATGTGATCTTTCTTTATAGCTGGGTAGTATTACATTATATAATAATACCACATCTTTTTTATCCATTCCTCAGGTAATGGGCACTTAGGTTGTTTCCAAGATCTGGCTATTACAAATTGTACAGCTATAAACATAGGTGCACATATATCACTATGCTATGATGCTTTCAGTTCTTCTGGGAATATTCCCAGAAGTAATAGCTAGTTCAAATGGAACTTCCAGTCTCAGCTTTTTGAGGAACCTCCAGACTGAGCTCCACAGTGGTTGCACCAGTCTGCACTCCCACCAACAGTGCAGAAGAGTTCCTTTTACTTCACAGTCTCTCCAGCATTTGTGATTGGTGGTTTTCTTGATTCTGACCATTCTTCCTGGAGTGAGATGGAATCTCAGTGTGGTTTTAATTTGCATTTCTCTAATGATCAATGATGCTGAACATTTTTTCATATATTTATTTCCCATTTGTATTTCTTCATCTAAGAACTGTGTATTCATCTCAGATACTGATTTTTGAACTGAATCTTTGAATTTTGGGGCTCTGATTTTTTAAAATTCTTTAGATTTTTTCAGAATTCATGGGTTTCCTTGTTACTCTGTTGGAGATTTCTTTTGATGTACAATAACATTTACTGAGATGAGATCCCAGTTGTTGATTCTGAGAAGTATTTCCTGTGCAGTTTGATTTTTGTTTGTGAATTCTCTGCTGACCCTTATTTCTTCAAGATTTATACCTACTTTGTCTTGCATCAGATTTAGTGTTTCTGTTTTAATCTTTAGATTTTTGATCCATTTTGGCTTTAGTTTAGTGCATAGTGATAGGTGTGGGTCTAGTTTTAGCTTTTGGCATATGGAAAATAAGTTATTCTAAAATCACATATTGTAGAGGCTATCTTTCTTTCAGTGAATATGTTTGGCCCTTTGTCAAAGATCAGGTGGTTGAATGTGTTGCTAACTGTGGTTGTATCTTCTAATCTATCCCATTGATTTTCAGGTCTGTTTTTATTATAATACCATGCTGATTTTATCACAGTAGCTTTATAGTATAACTTCCAGTCAGGAATTGTGATGCCTCCTGCCTTGCTTTTGTTGACCAGAATTACCTTTTCTGTTTTAGTTCTCTTCTGGTTCCAGATGAATTTTAGGAATGATTTTTCTAAATCTTTGAGGTATGCTAATGGTATTTTAATTGGAATTGCATGAAATCTGTATAATAATTTTGGGCAAGTGACCATTTTCACAATGTTTGTTCTTCCTATCCATGAACAAGGAATGACTTTACATTTTCTGAGATCCTTCTTTTTTCAGAGTACTCTAATTTTCACTGACTAGGCCTTTTACTTCCTTTGTTAGATTGATTGCTAAATATTTCATTGTTTTGGATGCCATTTTGAAGAATGTGGTTTCCCTTATTTCTCTCTGAGTGAGTTTGTTGTTTGTGTAGAGGAATGCTATTGTTTTTTGAATGTTGACTTTGTATCCAGCTACATTACTGAATTTGGCTAATACATCTAGAAGTGTTTCAATAGTTTTGGGTGTCATCTATGTTGAGTATCACATCATCTTAATTTAACATCTTATTTTCCTATCTTTATTCCTTTTATTTCTCTTTCTTATCTAATTGCTCTGGCTAATGTTTCCAGCACTATATTGAATAGGAGTGGTGATAGTGAACAACTTTGTCTTTTTCCTAATTTTAGAGTGAAAGCTTTTACTTTTTGAACATTTAATATGATGCTAGCTGTTGGTTTGTCATAGATGGCTTTTATCAGATTGAGGTAGACACCATCTATTCTGATTTTCCATAGGATTCTTATCATGAATGAGTGTTGGACCTTGTCAAAAGCTTTTACTACATCTATTGAAATGATCATGTGATTCTTATCTTTGGCTTTATTGATATGGTGTTATGTTTATTGCCTTGTGTATATTGCACAATCCCTGATTTCCTGGGATGAATCCCACTTCGTCATGGTGTATAATCTTCTTGATTACTTGCTGCATTCTGTTCACCAATATTTTATTGAGAATTTTTGCATCCTTGTTCATTAGGGAGAAGTAGACTGTAGTTCTCTTTGTTGGTTGGGTTTTTCACTGGTTTAGGTATTAGGGTAATACTTGCTTCTAAGAATGAGTTAGGAAGAATTGCTTCCTTTTCAATTTAATTGAAGAGTTTGAGGTGTGTTGGTGTTAAGTCTTCCTTGAATGTCTTGTAGAATTCATCTGTAAATCTATCAGGACCCGGATTTTTCTTTGTTGGTAAGATTCTACTTACATTTTCAATTTCATTATGTTAAATTGGGTTACTCAGCAGTTTTACATCTTTTTGATACAGCTTTGGTAATTCATAAGTATTTAGGAATCTGTCCATTTATTCTGTGTTATCATACCTATGAGAATAAAGGTTTTCAAAGTAGGTATTGGTGATCGTATTTCCACAGGATCTGTAATGATTTCACTCTTTTCATTCATTATTACATGAATTTGAATTCTTTCTTTCCTTTTAAATAAGATTGGCTAATGGCTTATCATTTTTTTATTCTCTCAAAAAGCAAGCTCTTTGATTCATTGATTCTTTGTATTGTTTTCTCAGTCTCTGTTTCATTGATTTCCACTCTGATCTGTATAGTTTCCTCCCTTCTTTTGATTTTGCACTTGATTTGCTCTTTTTTTCTAGATGTTTGAGATATAGTATCAGGTTGTTTATTTGTGTTTGTTCTGTTTGCCTGGTGTGGAAATTCACCTCAATAAATTTCCTTCTCAGGACTGCTTTCATTGCATCCCACAGATTCTGATAAGTTGTATTTGTATTTTTGTTTGCTTGTCGATGTTGTTTAATTTCTTCCTTAATTTCTGATGTGACCCATTGATTTTTCAATGGTGTGTTATTTAATTTCCATGTGTTTATGGAGTTTTTGCAGTTTCTTTTGTCATTAATTTCCAATTTTATGGCACTATGATCAGATAATATGGATGTTATAATTTCAATTCTTTTTCATTTACTTAAACATGTTCTATGGGCTATTATATGGTCTGTTTTAAAGAATGTCCCATGTGAAGCTGAGAAGAATGTATATGCTGTTGTTGCATGGAACACTCTGTACATGTCTAGCAAACCCAGCTGTTCACAGATTTGATTCAGTTCTTTTATTTGTTTGCTGATTTTCTGCCTAGTTGATCTGTCTCTTTGTGTCAATGAGTATTAAGGTGTCCCATTAATTGTGTTCTTGATATTTGATTTCTATTAATATTTGTTTGGTATAGTTGGGTACTCCCATATTTGGTGCATATATATTTAGGATTGTTATCTCTTCCTTTTGAAATTTTCCCCTAACTAGTATGTAGTGATTTTCTTTATCTCTTATAATCATTCTTGGTTTGAAGTTCACATTGTCTGCAAACAGAATAGCTACCCCTGCTTTTTTGGGGGGTTCCTGTTGCATGTAATATTTTTTTCTATTGTTTGATTTTCAGGCTATGACTTTTCTTTTGGGTTAGATGTGTTTATTGCAGACAGCATATGGTTGAATGTTGTTTTTTGATCCACTGTGCCTGTCTGTTTTTTTATTGGGTAAATTGAGGCCATTTACATTAATGGCTATAAGTGATATATATTGGCTTATTTTTGTCATGTTATCTCTTTGCTGTTGGATTTTTGCCTTTCTCCTCTGTTTCATTGTTTACCTTCCTTGCTGGTTTATCATTTCTTATTTTATTTGGGAGATTATTTCTGATTTGACTTCCTTTATAGCTTCATGAATCTGTTTCTTCCGTTGCTATCATTTCAGAAGTATCAGGTGTATGGCTTACATTTTCTTATATGTCTATGTCTCCTAGGATTGTTTGGAATGGACTGGAGGTTGGATATTGCATTTTGCTCTTTTTTTTGGACATTTTCCTGCATTCTCCTGGAGCAGTGAATGCAAAGTCTCAGTTGTTTCCTGGATTGAGGAAGGTTGACTGTACTTCAGGGCATTGCCCCAGTTGAGTGGGGAATGCCAGGCAGGCCTTATGGGATCCCTAGTGGCACCCAAAAGGTCCCCAAATAGGGAAGGTACACCAAGTAGACTTTCAGCACACCCCATGTGGTTCACCTAAGCTCCCTGACTGCTTGAGGTACTGGACAGTGCCCTACCAGGTTCTGAGTGGCATACCAAGGCTTAACAGTAGATGGAGTACACTGTGCAGGCCTTCAGATCATGCCACGTAGTGCACCAAAGCTCCCCAGCTTCTGGGGGTCTCAGAGTTGGGCTCTACCAGGTTCTACACAACATACTAAGGCTGCATGGCTAGGTGGCATTTGCTGTACAGGCCTTCAGCTCACAGCACACAGCCCAGTGAAGTTACCTAGCTGCTTGTGGTCACTGGCTGGGGCCCCCAGGACCTGAGTGATGAACCAAAGGTCCCAGACTGTTTGGAGATGCTGGATGGGACCACACCAGGTTGCAAGTCAGGTCTTGCAGCTGCACAGCTAAGCAGAGTTTGCTGTGGAGGCCTTTAGCTGGCACCACTCAGTGCATGGCAGCTCCCCAGCTCCCTGGGGCTCCCTGGGTGGGTGGTGTATCAATATTTATGATTGTTACCTCTTCTTGGAGTTTTCCCTTAATAAGCATGCAGTGACCCCATTTGTCTCTTTTGAGCAGTTTTGGCTTAAAGTTCTCATTATCTGCAAATAGAATAGGTATCCCTGATTTTGGTTAGGTTTCTATGACATGCAGAATTGTTCTCTATCCTTTGACTTTTAGTCTGTGAGTTTCTTTTTGGGTGAAATCTGTGTGTTCATTGCAGCATATTATTGAATTTTGCTTATTGTTCCATTCTACCTGCCTTTATCTTTTGACTGATCGTTTAAATTGATGGCTATAACTGATATGTGTTGGCTTTTCTTTCCTATGTTGTTTTCTTATTGTTTATTCTCTGTCTTTCTACTCTGTTTCACTGCTTGCCCTGCCTGGTGGCTTCTTTCTATTGACATTCTTGCATTTGTGGTCTTCATTACCACTTCCTAATATGTCTTTCAGAGCATTTTGTAGAGTTGGTTTGGTGGTCATACATTTCTTCAATTGTTCTTTGCCATGGAAGTATTTTATTTCTCCATCAATTTTGAAAGATAATTTTGTAGGATACATCAACTGAGTTGAAGATTGTTTTCCTTTAGTGATTGAAATACTTCATGCCAAACTCTTCTTAATTAAAGGTTTGTACTGAGAAGTCTGTTGTGACTCTGATGGGTTTTTCTTTATAGGTGTTGCTTCTTTGTCTGCTTTTAATGTTTTGTTCTTGTGCTGAATTTCTGGAATTTTGCATATTACACATCTTGGTGTAGATTTATTTTGGTCATAGCTATTTGGAGTTCTCTATTATTCATTTATTTGTATGTTAAATTCTATATCCATGTTTGGGAAGTATTCTGCCATTATTTCTGTGAAGAGGTTTTTAATGACTTTTGCATTGTCTCCAGCTTTCTCACTCATCCTAGTCAATCTTTTGTTGTTCTTCCTTGCTTCTTCTTGTAGTTGTTGGATTGTTTTTCATGGTATCTTGTAATTTTTAAGATATAGCTCTTTTCATGGTTACTAGTTGTGTTCCTGTCTGCTAGATCTAATACTTTATTCTCATGTTCATTCAATGTGCTGTGCATAATTTCAATGAAGTTTCTAATCTCCTGCATTTCTGTTTGAATCTGTTTCTTCAATTGAATTTCTTGTCTATGTTTGACATTCCAGATTCCATCATTTTCCTGAGCTCCTCTATTTGTTTATTTGTGTCTGCTTTAATGTCTTTTATTTTGATAGTCATTTCTTTTTGCACCTTAGAGATTATTTTTTCTATGGCTTCATCCATTTGTTTTTTCACTTCTGCTCCTATCATTTCAGAGTGTTGGCTTCCTAATTCCACTATTTGTTTATTTTGTGAACTTTTCCTGAGTGGGCTGACCATTTGGGGTTGCATTTTGTTTTTGTCTTGTCATTTTCTATTTTCTTTTGTTTTCTGCCTTGATGCTTTTAGATTTGAAATGTTAGATAACAATATCACTGATGTTGAGCATTTCCTAGGAGGTGTCTGTTCCTCAGGATGTCTCCTCAGGTCAGCACTGCCATACATCTCTTACCTGCACTGCCTTGCTCCTTTTGCCAGCTAGGTGTCACAGGAACAATGGAGGAAGGTCAGAGTGTAGACTCACATTCTACTAACTGACACTACCATCCTGGGGACCATGGAAGATGTGCATCTATTTACTTCTGAGATTCTAGTTTTCAACTTACAAAATGTGTATTGTTTCCTTCATTTTTTAAAAAAAATTTAAAATTGATAACTTTTTATGGGAAAAATCACTTAAAAACTTATCCTTTTTTGTATTTCTTGAAGAAAGGATTGAAAGGTAGATTTTAATTTTCACAGTGATAGACTAAGGAGGTCTAAAAAGAGAATTGATATAATTGCTCATGTTTAGAAAAAGCATCATTTAAAATTCTAAGGAGACATTTTACACAAGAAAGAAAAAAAAACTCCAAGATGAAATAAAATTCAGTAATATTTGTATAACTTGTGTAATTTGATTAGACAGAATCATTTTATCTTTTCATCATATTTGGAAGTTGAGAGTTTAATTCTCATCTTTGTCAGTCATTCTACTAAGAATGCAGGGAGCCTGGACATCCACTGGTAGTTCATAACAAGTCTTGGATAAAATGAAAAATGGCCTATCCTCTCGATGTGTCTAACCCTGCAGGTGCAAAGTGAAGTGTCTGTGAGGAGAAGCACCTTACGAACAGCATCTTTCAGCACAGGTAGCTTTAGTTGCATAATAATCACATTACGGCCATGCTTGCCCCTTAGTGTGGTCCCTTTGGACATTGGTGCCTTTGGGGCATGCACAGATGAGCAGTCAGGTTGCGAATCTGTGTGTGGGTTAAGTCGTGTTTGGGACTGTTGCTGACAACCTCCACATCCTTAAAATGTTTGTCAAATCTGACACCTGACAACCAGCCAAGGCATACAACAGACTCTCTCAGGAAAAAGAGCTCAAGTGGAAAGAAACTTATTTACAAATCAGTATATAAAATCCCTGCTGGCTCTCAGACAGTCTGAGGGGAATCAAGAGTATATAGAGAGAAATGGAGACAACTGAACAATGAAGTTGATACTAAGGAGACAGAAATACATTAGAGAACTAAAAAGAGCTGTAAGAAACAGATGTAAAAGAAATCCATCCAAGTTTATATACCTGCAGAATCCACACAAGTTTATGTACCTATGGAAATTTAAATAATGGAAATATGGGAATTCAAATAATGTATAAGGAAAATATAATATGGAATATAATATAGTGAAGAGCTAATAGAAATTTTAAAAATCAATTTGAGTATATCTCACAAGGTAGATTAGCATGATAAAAATGGGACTATTCGACCATGTGTAGTGCAGATGTGTTATACAATTTAGTGAGCACTTGTAGGGTGGAGTTTACCCCTGGAGAAGTAGCAGAGAACATGCATTCTCCACACAGTTATGGCCTCCACTGTGTCTAGGTGATCTGTCTACATGGTGGTTGTCAATGCCAAAGCCAAGAAGGATCACCTATCATCTGTGCATGTGTGTGTGTGTGTGTGTGTGTGTGTGTGTGTGTGTGTGTGTGTGTGTTTGTAGAGGGGGACCAGGGGAATTCCTGTTTGATTTTGTAGTAGTGAATCTTCCTGGTCACATACATGATCTTGAAGGGCAGGGGTTTTTCAGGAGCCCACACAAGTGTCATTCTATTTTTCTATTGAGCCTATTGTGACATCCTGAACCTGCCCTCTGCTAAGCTGTGGAGGAACAAATTAAGGGCTTCACAGGGCTTCTAGATTGTTTCTCCTGAAAAGCATTCAAGATTTGGAGAAACAATTTCTCACTACGTACTAAGATTCCAAAATGCTCTACTAAGTAAGAGCTTGGAAAAGAGATCATTTTCAGAAAAAATAAATTAAAACATAAATTTTTAAATTGGAAAAGGACCTAATCTTTGTATTGAGAGAACTTAATGAAAAAAGTGAAAATAAACCTTCTGTCTCAATTCTTTTTGTGCTGGTACAACAAAATGCTGTGGAGTAGTGATTTATTAACAGATGTTTGTTCATGCTCCAGGGAGCTGGGAAGTCTAAGATGGTGGTGTGGTGTCTAGTGGGGTCATCTTCTGTATATCTGTGAGGGAAGTCAGAAGAGAAAGAGAGCATAAGCATCAGAGAGAGACAGGCAGGAAGGTTAAGTGCATCTTGTCAAACAATGCCCCTCCTTCAATAACAGCAGTAATCCATCAATGCAGGAAGAAAGTTGCTTGGGGGATTTTATAACACATAAACTCTGTGGGACATGTTCAAACCATAGGATAAGCCTAAATATGTCCTCAAAGATTAAAAAGGAGAAAAAACAGTTTCTAAAATGTCAGGAAGAAGTAACAAACAAAACAGCAGACTAACTACAAAAATGAGAATACTAACAACACATTTTCAATCTCTAAGATAACAATGCCTCAAAATTCTGAAGAAATTGTGTGAAATCTAGATTTATGCTATCTGAACTGTCAATCAAATATGTGGCTGGAGAAAATGCAATTTCAGATATCTTATATTCAAAATAGTTAATGTCTCTGATATCTTTGCTTTAAAAGTAGGTAAGAAGCAGAAGAATGGCTTAAGGGAGTAAAATAGAATGGAAAAAATAGTCTACATTATACATAGGTACAAATTCCCTATAATGAATGTTAGCACTATGTATGGCAAATATACATTAATAAATTTTTAAAAAAATGACAATCATTCCAAGAAAACAAAAATTATGAATGTTCTGAATCTAGAAAAGGATATATTCAGAGGAGTTGGTGAAAGAGTTTTCCAGAGGGACAACTTGTAAAATCAAGAGCGATCATATGGGAGGATGAAGACAAAATCCATTAAAAAGGTAAGACAGTGGACTACATTTAATACATTATATGACTGACAGAACAGAAAAGCTGAAACAAAACAAAATTGTAGATAAAGCAAATTGTAAACTCAAAGAAGGAGCCTCCATACACAGTGTACTAACCTGTGCTACAAGTAACTGATTCGGAGTAACTGTGAAATAATTCATTTTACTCTGGAATAGGAACTTTGTCTTCCAAGTACCCCATGGTCAGGTCATAACATTGAAATGTAGAGAAGCAAATTTAAAGCTCACACCTGTGACTCAAAAAATGAGAGTTCATAATGTCAAAATAGTATAACTCTGTTTCTTTCATTTTTTAAAAGTACCAGCCCTCAAACAAAGCATGGAAGACTCAGGTGTGTTGCACACCAAAATGTCTATGTTTTTAACTATGAAAATGTCAAAGTTTGTGCAGAAAGCAAACATTGGTGGCAGGGGCATAGAAGGTGGACATGGTGGTAGAGTTACAATGGTCCTCATTATACAGAGAGGAAGTTGACTGATGGTGACAGTTGATGACATGGGAAGACTTAGATATATTATTCAAACCTACTCAGAAAATCAATAGAAATTTTTAAAATTATAACCACATAACTTTAAAGAGAAAGAGCATGAATCAGTACAATAATCAATACCCTTATGTTTTCTAGTGTAATGTCAAAAATACTGTTACTGTTAAGAAATGAAGACATAAATATGTTCTTTAATGTTTTGTAGCTCATTATAAGGTTGGAAACACAAAGAGTGAAAATAATTTGTGTCTGATGAATGGTGTTGATATTAGAGATGTCTGGAGAAGGATGGGAGGACTGACATTCCATCACAAGCCCTTCCCTGACACTTGATTCATGGTTTCATGTAACCTGAAAAAATGCAAATCACTTGAAAATATGTAAGATATAAATATTATAAATATGAAAATAATTCAGTTCTTTATAAATGTATTGCTTAGTATACTTAGTATATTGTTATATAGTTTATTGTTATACATATTGACAAAATACTGAATTATCACAGAACACTAAAACAATATTGATAAAGACTAAGTTTCCTTTTATTCTCATATCATCTTATTTGTCATTCTGGTAATATTCTGTGGTTCATTCTATGACATCATTTTCTGAATGCTCACATTGCACATATATGTACAGAAACCAGCCTGCAGGATTTCACTTTATTTGTGTGACTACTCTTAGAATAAGTAGTATGATCTATAATGTTGATAATGAAATTTCTTTTGAACCCAGAAATATGTGTCAGAGACATTTTCATGTCAGTGTGTACAGATTTGTCTTATGTTACTTTTCCTCAAAAAAAATTTTTATTTAAAGAGAAAAAAAAGCAAAACATAAAAAAGGGTAGAAATAATACATAATTTTTTTAAAAAGAAAGAAATCACTAGTTGATAAATTACATATTGTCCTCTTAGAAATAGTTGTTAAAATTACAAAATTAAAGCATACAAAGTGGACATACAAACAGTGAGACTGCAAACAGTGCTGTTCAATGATCCAACAAAAACTGAGTAATATGGTTATCAATCCTATACACTTATACATACATGCAGTTATATCCTTTAGAGCACATTCTTTTCCTTTCTTTTTGACAATAGCAAATTACACATTTTGGAGTTTATAACTCCTACTGTTCTTATTATTTTTACACTAGAGACACAATGTGATATTTGAATTTATTTATTTGTATTATTATTTGTATTAATTTGTATTTATTTCACTTAAGAAGATAGTCTCAAGTTGTCTCCATTTACTTATGAAGGCCTCAAGACCATCCTTTTATACAGCTTAGTAATATTCCATTGTATAAAAAATCACATCTTTTTCATCTACTCTGTGGTTGATGGGTTGTTTCCAAGATTTAGTTATTACAAATTGCTCTGCTATGAACATGGGTGCACATATATCACTGTAATATGAACTTTTCAGTTTCTATGGGAAAATACCAAGGAGGGGAATAGCTAGATTGAATGGAACTTCAATCCTAGTCTTCTGAGAATTCTCTATACTGATTTCCTTAGTGGCTGCACCAGTCTGAACTCCCATCAACAGTGGAGCAGTGTTCCTTTTTCCCAGCAGCCTTGCCAACATTTGTGATCAGTTCATTTCTTGATGGCAGCTATTCTTTCTGGAGTGAGCTGAAATCTCAATGCTGTTTTAATTTGCATTGCTTGAATGACCAGTGATGGTGAAAATTCATGTATTTATTTGCCATTTGTATATCTTCATCTGAGAAATGTGTGTTCTTCTCTGATGCCCATTTTTGGGGAGGGTTTTGAATTTGGGGAGCTTGAGGTTTTTCAATTCTTTATATGTTCTTGATATAAGTACTTTGTCTGAGGGGTTGCTGGCTAAAATTCTTTCCCATTCTGTGGGGTTTTTCACTCTGTTGATGATTTCTTTTCAAGTACAAAAACTTTTCAATAATATGAGATCCCAGTTGTTGATTCTTTGAAGTATTTCCCATGTGGTTTGCATTGTATTCATGAATTCTCTGCCTACCCTGATGTCTCCAGGACTTCTACCTATCTTGTCTTCCAGAAGATTTAGTGTTTCTGTTTTAATGTTTAGGTCTTTGATCCATTTAGACTTTAGTTTTTTGTATAGTGATAGGCATGGATCTAGTTTCAGTCTTCTGCATGTGGAGAACCAATTTTTCCAACACCATTTATTAAAGAGGCTATCCTTTCTCCAGTGAACATGTTTAGCCCCTTTGTAAAATATCAGGTGGATGAGTGTCTTTGTACCTATACTTGTATCTTCTAATCTGGTCCATTGATCCTTAGGTCTATTTCTTTGCCAGTACCATGCTGATTTAATCACTGTGGCTTTGTAGTATAGTTTCAAGTCAGGAATTGAGATACCTCATGCCATACCTTTCTTACTCAGAATTGCCTTTGCTAATCTAGGTTTCTACTGTTTGCAAATGAATTATAGGAGTGTTTTCTCTAGAACTGTGAGATATGTTAATGGTATTTTGATTGGGAATGTGTTAAAGCTGTATAACAGTTTTGGGAGTATGGCCATTTTCACAATGTTGGCTCTTTTTTTAAAAATAATTTTATTTAAAGAGAAAGCAAAACAAAACAAAACACAGGGTAACAACAATACAGTATTCCAAGGAAAAAAGGAAAAGAACAACAAAAAAAAACCTAAGAAATTATTACTTGACAACTTACATACTGACTTCTTGGAAACAGTTGTTCAAATTACAAAGTTAAAACATGTAAAGTAGACATTCAAACAGTGAGACTGTTACCAGTTCTGCTCCACTATCTGACAAAAACAGCAATATTGTCATCCATCTTACCCACTCAACTATACATGCAATTATATCAAAAGGGTAAAATTAAACACAACAAAACAGAGCAAAGTGGATCACAAGAAAGCAATGTAAGAGACAAAAATTTCAAAACTAGACAATCAGAGATAGACACACTCTATCATATTGACTCTTGTTTTCTTCCGAATAGTTGTGCATATTGTCACATACAGGGAATTCACATGAAACAACATAGTATGGAATTGATCTGAGCAGGATGAGGAGGGCATTTCAGGTCTTCAAGACCAGACATTAGGGAAGCCAAGAATGACTGTCATAGTGTCTCTCATTTTCCTCAAAACAGCTGTCCATACCTTAATGTGTTTTGAACTTAAACAAGGCAAAGCAAGCTAAAATCACTTTGAACAAAAAATGATAGTTTTTCTGGATTTCACATCATGACATTATGGAATCAGCACTGGGAATTGTAGTGTCTCTTTTTCTACAAAGTAGTTGTTCATTTCAACATGTGTTATATAGTTGGTTCTTGTAAACTGTTTATAAGCTCTACACATGCATGAGTCTCTATATGTATATCTATCATTTCTGTATTAGCAGGAAAAACAAAACAAAGCAAGATAAAACAAAATAATTCCTAGAAAAGCATGAGGCAGAAAAGTCACATAAAACCTCAATACAAGGTGATCTACAATGGTTACCATGATGTCTCAGCAGTGTCTAACAACATTAATAAAAACGAAGCCTTGGAGACATTATAAGACTTCAAAAGCAAGTAATAATCAAACCAGAGTGCGTATCTTAGTGAATCTTGTCATCTTCAGTGTAGTTGCCTATACACTTAGACTTGATGCTATCCATCATAACAGATTTAAATAAAATCAGTCAATACAAAGTAGCAATCTAACAACCCAGATTCAAATAAGATCAGTCATAATAAGACAGTATAAGTTATAAAGGGCTTCAAATTAAGTTGATAGGAAAATTAGGGATGATTATCATAACATGTCCTCTTATTTTTGGGATAGCTGACCATGTCCTCAAGTCTAGTGTAAGTAGACAAATTGGAACAGCACATAATCCATCCAAGCCGAGTGGTGAGAATAATGTAAATTTTAAATCTTGTTACCCCATTAACAATATCCTCTGCCTCCCTTTTTTAGACAGTTCCTCCCCTTTCACTCCCATGGGGTGCACTGCTTGTTTTGGGTCCCACTGCCTCCCCATACAGAGCAGCTCAATGGACCATATCTCCTGATCTACTCTGCCTGTGTTTTTCTCTGTTAGTATTTCGAGGCCCTCTATACGGTAGATTATATCTAATCGTCTCTGCCTCATTTCTGTTATTCTATTTTTCTGCCATTGATAGTCTATTTTTATCTTCCACTCCACTGTCTGCCCTGTTCACTGAGGTCTCTCTGCCACTTCCTGAAATGCTTGTATTCTTGTTGTCACTTCCTAGAATGTCCTTCAGTGTTTTTTGTAGGGTTGGACTGGTGGTCACAAATTCTCCTAGTTCCTCTTTGTCATGGAAGCATCTTGTTTCTCCATTAATTTCTAGAGAGAGTTTTGCAGGATGCATCAATCTGGGCTGGAGATTGTTCTCCTTCAGCTCAGACTGACACTGATGGTCAGTGTTGAGAAGTCTGCCGTGATTTTGATGGGTTTTCCTTCATAGGTGATCTGTTTCTTTTCTCTGATGGCTTTTAATATTCTGTTCTTATATTGAATTTCTGGGATCTTGATTATTATGTGTCTGGGTGTAGCTCTGTTTGGGTTGTAGGTGGCTGGAGTTCTGTATGCTTCATACCTCTGCATATCATTTCTTTTTTCTATGC